>JAGFNQ010002659.1:1312703-1337957 GCA_024364735.1 Boesenbergia rotunda
AAACCGATGAGTATGTGATCTCTCACGGCGATTGATTCGCATATGTTTCATGTTTTCATAACCTAGCTAAATTTGTAATTCTCATTCTCATCCCGACTTTCTATAATATTTCAATTGAATAAAAATTAAGTTTTCTATTAAATTTGCATCATGCAAATAATATACTTGAGATTTTAGTAGCCAGTGGAGGATCCGACATAACGATATGACTTTTATTCCTATTCTTGGTATGTCTCTCATTTGATCCTTCACCATACATATAATTCCATGAATAGGTATTGAACTTGGCATTTGCAACAGCTCAAACTCAGATGGTACCGTGAAAAGTTAGACGACTATTCAAAAGATCGACGACGGACTACTATTCCATTCATTTACTAAAAGAGTCCCAGAGAACTTCTTATGAAATTGGAGATCTTCATTAAAATTTGTCTATTGTAGTGATAGTGATGTTATTTCACGTATTATAATTTTATTGTTGGAGCACAAAAGAAAGAAGATATGTAACTAAGATCATAAATGACTTTGAGAATAGTGTAGATACAAATTTCCTTTGGATTTGGATTTGTTATTTGAGTTCTTGAATGTTTCAAAATTTCATTTATTTGATTTGTATCACATTTATTTATTTTTTATCTTGAATTTTATGGTCCGGCAAATGTTTTTTAAAGCTTGGAAGGGGATGCGGGAGCTTTGACCCAGCCGCAATGCACGATTTTAAATCAGACGGCGATAAAGAAACCTTGACAAAGATAAAGGAGAATTTCGGGATACTAGAGTTTAGAAAAGATATTTACTAATAAATTAAACAAGAAATGACATCGGATGAGGTTCGATGGTATTGGGAATTACGGAATTTATGGCAAAAGTGGTTCGATTATTTTTCAAATTCGGACGAACATGCAGAAAGAGGGGCATTGCGGTGTATCAGTATGTTTTGGGAGGAATTTTGAAATGATTAATAATACTAAAATTTGCTCACACAATTCTCAATATAACGATATATAAGTGATGAAAAAATCATAAAATATAAAAACACAGAAAAAAATGATAAAAGAAAGAGTCCAATTAGTAAAATCACAAACTTTAATAAAGAAAAAACTTCATGAAAACAAGACAAACTTATGATGAAAGATCTTAAGATTAACATGACAAGCAAAAAAAGAAAAACACTAATCTATCGGTAAATTGTCATAAACTCCCCAATAGTCCTTTGATATTTGCATGCACTCTCCACACAAGTTTGTCTTTGTTTTTACTCCCTGATGGAACTGAGTATAAAAGAGTGAAAATTGAGTATACATCAGTGAAAACTGAGTATAAAAAAGTAAAACTTGAGTATAAAAGAGTGAAAATTGAGTACATGAGTTATTGATGTGGTGGATGCAACCTGCCATATTCAATTTTCTAATTTTTATACTCGATTTTCTTCAAACAATACTCACCAAACATCTCATCAGGGACTGCATGTAAAGAAAAGTTTGTGTAGGGATTGCATGCAAAGTTGACTTAGTAAGTAGGGAGTTTAGAAAAATTTACCCCTAATCTATTGTTATTCATTTATTATCACAAGGTCTCCTATTTTTTTTTCTATTAAATACTGAGATATATGGAACAAAATGAAAAGAAGGAATACTGTAATGGACGTTAACAGCATGTATTCTCCACTATATATGCCAAATTTAAATGTACAGAGCTTGATAATTGATACGTATATAAATATAAATATATTTACTGCAACTCAGATTATGTTATTGTACAAGAAAATTATTCACGGTAATATTGATGTTGTTGGTTCTCAGCAAATCCTACGAACAAGGATATCAACTATAAAACAACAACAACGATAACGACAACATTCCAGCCTTAACTCACTATTATGAAGGATGTTTTAAAAAAAATAGTAAAAATACCTATACAATTAGCTCATCGGGAATGTGTGGCAAAACCTCACAAACTCTATCTACCATTGCGAGTAACTCTGGCGTCCTATTGTTGACAGGGGATGATGGAGCCCTTCGAATTCGTAAATCAATTGTGTTTCTGGTGGGTCTAATGAAGGAAGATGCAGGAACAAGGGGAGTTGCAGGGTGCTGAGAAGGCCACAGATTCCACGCAGCATCGTCTAGTGAACTATGAGCAAAGTTTTCGCCAACTGATGCAAGCTGCCTCATCATCATCTGAACACCTTCACATCCAACAGATCTGACCGAACTAGATGAACTAGCACCATCCATCCCTTGGTTCACCCATGGAGGTGTCAAGCTAGGGTTGAAGGTGGCACTCCTGTACAATGAACAAAATATACCTTTTTAGTTAGTGTTCCAAAACAACAGTACAAATGAATTGTCTTTCATAAGCATGCACTGCTTCTCGATTAAATTCAAAATCTATTTTGACAGAAGTTTTTGAGGTGTGCCAAAATTATTTTAGGAAGGAATGCAGGCATATATTGGTTCTCAAGTAAGTTTCTACATCTAATTTCACACAACTTCTTGAATTTGCCACAATGATATGACCAGAAAGGAAACAAACTAAGGTTGGAAAGCAATCCATATTTATGGAAAGAATTACAACAGGACGTGAGAAATAAATAAAAGACAAGATTCAAGGTGAACTTGACGGATTAAAAAAAGTAGGAACTAAAAAAAACAAAGGGATCACAATTGTTATTTTCTCTAAAAATTAAATGCTCAAAACAGGGCTTGAAAAGTAAAGGGAGTGACAGGGAGAAAAATCTCCATTCACTTTCCCTAGAATGTAAATAGAGGATCTACTTCTCAAAAAAATGAAAAATAATTAGCTTCATTTTTCCATCCTTACAAGTATATGAAAAGTGAGAATAATGATCTTCTCTCAACTTTCAATTGTTTGATTTTTAATCTACCCTACATCCTTCCAAAGTAATAAGAGTATAAGAGTGTTCTATCATAATTGGATAACAAAACACAAGAGTAACAAAAGTAATCATAGTAATAGGGAAGCAAGTTAAAAGTAAAAGAAATGATTCAGCCAAAAAGTGTATAGACAACTTATCAAAGGCTGAACTGGAAATAAAGATGAATCATAAGAAAGAAGAATAGACACACACTTTGGATAAAATGTTGGAACCAAACCATTAATTAGTCAAGTCAGTATTGAAATCCAGCTACAAAAGAATTAGACATTTTGACTATGATCAGTTGGGACACTACTCGTGTTAACCAGTTCTACAATGCAAAATGTGAGTACATTTAAGTTTGGAGACCTCATGACATAAAATGCAGGAATGTTAGTGACAGAATGATGTCATATGATAATGAAACAATGCTAGTTATCAGGAAATGTTGCGTCTCAATTGTGACACTAAAAGAGTATAGAAATAAGAGTAACCTCCAAAGTGTATCAGAAGTATTCTATCGCTGGTTTGTTGTGTTGATGCAGTCTGACCCTGATTGTTGTTTTGGTGTTGACACCGATTTTATTTTAGGTTGATGAGATGATTATGATTAAGTCCTGGTCGTGGACTAGGCATAGCTAGTGGGACTAGGTTTGATTAAAGCCTGACTTGGAGGGTCAGGTCCTAGCCAGGAGGGCTAGGTTGTGGAAAAGTCCTAGCTTGGAGGGCTAGGTGTGGAAATTCCTAACCTGGAGGGTTAGGTGTGGAAAAGTCCTAGCTTGGAGGGCTAGGTGTGGAAATTCCTAACCTGGAGGGTTAGGTGTGGAAAAGTCCTAGTTAGAGGGCTAGGTGTGGAAATTCCTAACCTAGAGGGTTAGGTGTGGAAAAGTCCTAGCTTGGAGGGCTAGGTGTGGAAATTCCTAACTCGGAGGGTCAGGTGATGAAATCCCGGCTTGGAGGGACAGGTCCTAGCTTGGAGGGCTAGGTTGAAGTCCCAGTGAGTGAAACTGAGCACGGAGTCTTGGTCCGAGGGACTGAGCACGAGTCAGGGGAGGCTGAGAGCCAGTTTTCTTGACTTAGAGTGGGTTTGGCCTTGCTTGGATCGGTCTGGTGACCGATCAGGGAAGTTGGCACGGTGCTCCTTCATGGATCGGTCTGGTGACCGATCCAGTGATGACTGATCGGTCTGGTGACCAATCAGGGAGCATACAGAAACTTGGCTGATGTCTGTTGTTCCTGATCGGTTTGTTGACTGATCAGGGAGAGAACAAAAAGTCTTGGTTGGATTCTGTTCAGCTCCTGATCGGTCTGGTGACCGATCAGGGAGCATACAGTGAGTTTGGGAAACTCTACTGATCGGCTCTTGATCGGTCTGGTGACCGATCTGGGACACTATTCAGATCGTTCTGGTGAACGATCAAGTGTCACGGACTCCGCCTTATAACTGATCAGGCTGGAGCCTGATCAATCGGAGAGTGGCCTGATCAGTCACCAATCCGATCAGGCCACACCCTGATCGGTCTGGAGATCGATCAGGAAGTTTGGACTGCGAAGCTGGGAATCACCCTGCAAAGGGGTGGATCAGTCTGGTGACCGATCCACAACTTGGGATCGGTCTGGTGATCGGTCCCAGAGAAGTCGCGATTTCTGATTATGCGTTGTGGATCGATCAGGATGGAGCCTGATCGGTCTGAACCCAGCCTGATCGGTCTGGTGATCATTCAGGAGTCTCTCTGATCGGTCCGGTGACCGATCACTTTAATTCAAACGCACTATCAAACGCTCTGATTGCGTCTGATCGCACTCTGATTTCTACTGATACACTACTGATACTTGTTCTGAGCCCTCTGATGTTTGATCTTCTGTTGATATGCTGTGCTAATGATTTGATTAAGTGTGCAGGTGACAGGAATGGATTCAAACACTCAAGGAGAGTCAATGGGAGTCTTTCCTTGGAGCAGGTTTTTCTGTTTTCCATCTCAGGTTGCAACGGTTGCTGGCGCTGCTGGAGCTGGTGACTGGAGCTCGTCTGAGGGAAGCTCAGGAAGTCCAGGAGAGCTCAGTAGTAGGTGGGCAGTTGCAGTTGAGCAGCTGGAGGTTTCAGTGAGGTGACTGTGACCTGGCGCTCAGTGGGAGAGGCTTAAGGGCTTGGTAGCGATGAAGCCTTAAGCATAACTGCATATTGAAGAGTTCTAGAGAGAAAGCTCTTGTTCTGCTTGTGTGATTACTCTGATCCATCTCTTGAGCAACTCTACTGTGAATCTTGAGCAACCTTGTGATACTTGAGCACTTGGGAAGAGAAACAAGAAGCTTGGCGGGTCCATCAGCAAGAAGACACGAAGAAGGGAGTTCTTGCGTGAGATCTGTGCTGAGTGGAGCTCGGTGAGAAATTTGCTTGTGTTCTTGCGGTTCTAAGTGTTCAGTAAGGCTTCTTCTTGTATTTCATGTACTTAATACTTCATTCATCTTGAAACGCTATGGAGAGGTTACTCCACCGAGAAGGAGGTTGCTTTCTATCTGGATTTTTCGGGGCTTGATCTGGCGACGATCAAGGGATAGCCCACCTCACAGGCACGCCATGAAGTAGGGGCAAGTTATCCCCGAACCTTGTAAACCCTCCGTGTTAGCGATCTTGATTGTTGCCTTAGTTTTTGTTCATCTGTGTTTCTGCATTTCTTTGTTTCTTTTGCTTCCGCTGTGTTACTGACCTTTAAAGTGCAGAAATTTCTTAAGTGAAAGCGATTTTCGTGTCTGACTATATTCGTGACCTTTGAAGTGCTTCCATCGGTACGACGAATCATTGAGTTTTATGAACTTCAGTCCATTCTCTTTCTCGAAAGGCCAATCAATTTTGATTTAGTCTCTAAATTCTATAACAACATGGTCAGTGGAGAGGGTTCAGGATGGAGGACCCGTGTCGCCAGTATCGACGTCAATTTTAACTTATCAAAGTTTACTACATTTCTTGATTGTCGACGATCTGATAATGACTTTTCTCTTTATCCTTATCTTCCAAATCCTCTACCGGTTCCCTTCGATGGAGTCACACCTGACTCTATCCATGAACACTTTTTTGGTCATCCCAGGTCAAGGGATCTCGGTGAGGCTGCCACTGATTTCCCCACATTTGCTGCCCTCAGGCTTTCCCCCACTGATTATGTCCTATTTAAGATTATCACTAACTGTCTGATACCTACTACTTCAAAGCACTTAGACGAAATTCACTCATTCCACTGCTTGATGCTCTACGGGATGCATCAGCAGTTAGACTTTGACATTGTACCCACCATCTACTTCTCCATTATCACCCACAGTCTGCTCTACAGTCAGACGGTTCACATGCCTTTTAGCCATATCATTACCGCTTGGCTCCATTCGGTCGGTATTGACGTATCACAGGGCAGGATCGTGCCGATGGTTCAGCAAGACTGCCGACTTGACCGACGCACATTGGCTCAGTCTGGGATTGTTGTCGGACCATAGGGACTGAGGTGGAAGTATAGGAGAGGTGTAGGGGAATTACCGAGAGTAGCCCATGATCAGATGCATCAGGAGCCACCCGCTACTGCAGAGGGCTACTATGAGTCGGATCCTGACCTTAGTTGGCAGATTGCCGAGCTAGAGCAGACGATCCAGCATGGTCTGCATGTCTCAGAGCTCCGGAGACAGGAGGTCTGCTCTGAGTTTCAATCTTTTGACCGCAAAATACATGCGTTAGAGCCTGACATTTCTGGGATTTGCTCTCGGCAGAGGACATGGCATGAGGAGTGGGACAGTTGGGCAGCTGGTCATTCGTACCAGCCTTCATCCTCTGGAGTGGCGCCTTCCAATATCACTGCACCCGGGAGCGTTATATCTATTGATGATACATCTGATGACGACCCTGCTGAGGATTGATTTGATCTTCGTTTCATGATTTGTGATGACTGTTTTGACATGATGGCGATATGTCTGTGGTCTGTCTATTATGTTTTGGTGTTGTACTTGACTTTGATGCTATGTTATGCATCTGACATTATGACTGCTTTTCATGCTTATTGTTAGTTTATATGATTGTTCATATGGCTGTTATTATCATGTATGCCTTGCTATATTATGCATTGATATGCTTATTCTTACTCCATGTTCATATGATACATATGATTGCTTTGCCATGTCTTATATTTATCATATGTTTTCATATGTTTTCAAACCTCTCTCTCCTAGCGAAAAGGGCGATTTAAAGGCAATTCCCGCGAGATCATCTCACGCGGCCTTTTTCTCTGGCGGCCTAGCCGCCGGCGGCTTTGTGTCGCCGGCGATGACTTCGGAGCATCCTCTACTTTCTTCCACTGTGCTGGTTCCACCAATTTTGTCTAATTCTGGTGACGCTTCGTATCAAAAAATTGTCGCTGGAGGAGCGGTGCCAGAGATTGCAAAGCTGTCTACTATAGCAAACCCTAGTCTGGACCTTTCAGATACAACAAAAGCATCTCTGAAGCCGACAACATCGGATCGCATTTCCCCCCAATCGGTGGCACATAAGTCAATTGCATCATATGCCGAGATTGTCAAACCAGGCTCTCCCCGATCCATCAAGAAAAGCTTTGATGAAATAGGATCTAATTTCAAACCGATTACAACCTATAATAACAAGCCTGGTATTTTCTATTCAGAAGAGGAGATTTCAGGTATGGCAATTCCTTATCAGTTTGCTTTAATTGGTAAATTCTCTGGTTGGCGGCCGAATCAAGCGATTATTGATCAAGCATTTAGCAATCTGGGTCTCTCTAGCCCCTATAATATCCGTCTACTACGAGCTGGTTATATTTTTATTCACCTTACCTCAAATGAAGACATGGCGCGTATATGGAGTAGAGGGGTTTGGCTTATTGGAGGCGTGCCATTGAGAATCTTCAAATGGTCGCCACATTTCTCTTATGATGCAGAATCATCAGTAGTTCCTATATGGATTCAATTATCGGATTTACCTATTCACATGTTTAATAAACAAAGTCTATTTTCAATGGCTAGAATTGTTGGTAAACCAATTAAGATTGATGAAGGTACAGCGGATGGTTCCAGGCTTTCGGTTGCTTGTATATGCGTGGAGTTGGATCTGTTAAAAACTAGAGTTGAAGATTTTTGGATTGGTATAGGGGTAGAGAAGCGTTTACAGAAAATTATATATGAAAAATTGCCTAACTATTGTGTTGATTGTAAACACTTGGGCCATTCAATTGAGGAATGTTATGTAAACGGCAATAAACCAAAGCCAAATTGGTATTCTGATGGCAGGATTATTTCGGAAGAAGATGTATTAAGGCCTCAATTAAAAAGATTGGATTTCCAAAATGCAGAGCCTTTACACTTTGATGGAAAATCTCTAGAGTTTGGTGTCAAACAGTTAGAGAAACAAAAATGGGTTCAGAAGAAGAAAAATGCAGGAAATGATAATGATGTGGATATTGAAAATGATAAAACAAAAAATCGATTTCAGTTGTTGGCGGAACTAGAAGAAAACGATCAAGACAATCATGTAGCTTTTGATAAAGTCGGCAAGAGTAAAGCTTCTACAGAAGTTCAGGGAAGGAATGATAAAGAGGAGCTCATGACTGAGGTAATTCCAAATAAAGATATGGCTGTCGTAAATAAAACTGTGCAAAAGGAAAATTTGCAGAAATCTAATGGTGTTTCAGTTGGGATTGTAGCAGAACAAGAGGTAAATTATCAATTCAAGCAACATGTGTCATGGTCTGAAAAGGAGGTATCTGCAAAAGATACTGCAGTAATATTTTCAATAACAGAGGACTTACAGGCTGATCATATTGACAAGCCGTGGGAAGAGCAGGAAGAAGAAAATAATACAGAAGTTTCTAAAATATTTCAGGAGAAAGAAAATTCAGAAATGAATGAAGGTTTTCCTCAAAGATCTGCTTCTGATACAGAAAAGGGGTTCCAAAGAATTACTAAAGGCAAAATAATAGAAAGACAGAGATTTTCCAAATCTGTTTTTCAATTTGCACCTGGGTTAGGGGAAGATCGTAGAGTTACCAGAAGCAAATCACAAATACAAAAAGCTAACTCTTCTAATCCTTATTAATGGTTGGTATTATTTGGAATATTAGAGGGATAGGAAATAAAGCATCCTTAAGAAGAGTACATTTCTTTAGAGAAAATCATCATTTGAATTTTTTGGGCATTCTTGAACCATTTATTAAACTTGATGAGTTCGCTATCACTAGAAAGCTGGGTTTTGACAATGTGATTTCAAATTGCTCAGGGAAAGTTTGGTTCTTATTTGATGCCAATATTGTTTGTGAACTACTATTTGATCATGAGCAATTTTTACACTTGAAAATTAGTTCTAATATTTTTCCAATAACAATGATAATTACAGTTGTGTATGCTAAATGCACCCAAATAGAGAGAGCTGTTCTGTGGGAAAAGTTGCTGGAAATTAGCCCAGAAGATAATGAGTTTTGGCTTGTTGGCGGTGACTTTAATGTTGTTTCAAATCCATGTGAAGTTTCTAAAGGCTTTATATCAAAACTTGGACCAGTTAATGACTTTAATGAATTCCTAATGTTATCAGGACTAGCAGATGCCGGATTCATTGGTGATAGATTTACTTGGTCGAACAATAAAATTTGGAAAAGGCTGGATAGAGTACTTCTATCTCCTTCTTGGAATGTTTGTGAATTTTCTGTACGGGTTGAACACTTAAGCAGGGCTTCCTCTGACCATTGCCCTTTATTAATTACTTTTCCTAAATTTCCTAAACCAGCTGCTTCTTTCCATTTTTAGAACATGTGGATCATGCACTGCGATTTTCTCCAAACAGTTACTTTAAACTGGAGGCTGCCAATTGCTGAAAGAGGACTCAGAAAGCTGCAATTTAAATTAAAAAGGCTTAAAGACCATTTGAAATGGTGGAATTGGGAAGTTTTTGGGAACTTACATGAGAAGATTATTAAAGCTGAAGAAAACTTTGCTGAAGCTGAAAGAGCTTATGATTTAAACCCTTCGGTTGATAATAAAATAAGAAAAGCCCAAATGCAGGCACAGCTTCATCATATCTTACACATGGAAGAGACATATTGGAAACAAAAGGCTGCTATAAAGTGAATGGATGAAGGTGAAAGAAATACCAAATTCTTTCATAATTTGGTTAAAAAAAGAAGATTGGCCAGTAGGATTTTTCGAATCTGGGAAGAAGGTGTCTGTCTTGATAAGCCGGAACTCATACATGCCTCAAGCTCAATTTATTTTGAGAAGTTATTAACTGGTGAGATTTACAATTGCGAAGATGTTAATTTTAATCATATCCCAGCTTTGATTAATGCAGAGGAAAATGCTAATATCTCTAAGCTTCCGGATATGGAGGAAATAAAGAACATCGTTTGGGGTAGGTCTATCGATAGCACTGCTGGCCCGGATGGATTTTCTACACAGTTTTATAGATCTTGCTGGGAGACCATCAAGGAGGATATTTTGGAAGCAGTCTTAGATTTTTTCCATGGTAGCTCTATGCCAAAGGGTATGGTGGCTACTACAATAATTTTAATACCAAAAATGGATAATGTTCAGCAATGGAAAGATTTCAGGCCAATTAGTTTATGCAATGTTTCAAACAAGATTATTTCCAAATTATTATCTTCAAGATTCAGCAAAATTATGGATAAAATCATCTCACCCTCACAGAGTGGCTTTGTTTCAGGCAGGTTGATTTCTGATAATATATTATTGGCTCAAGAGACTAATCATAAACTGAATTACCATGTCAGGGGTGGCAATTTAATCTTGAAGTTGGATATGGCCAAAGCATTTGATAGAGTTCAATGGTCTTTTCTTTTCAAAGTCATGGAGGCTTTTGGTTTCTCGGCTACTGTTATTGGGCTTATTAAAAGATGTATTACTGAATGCTAGTTTTCTGTTAAAATTAATGGGCACTTATCAGGTTTTTTCCATTCTACGAGAGGTCTGAGGCAGGGTGATCCTATTTCTCCTCTTCTCTTTGTTATTGCTGCGGAATTCCTATCCAGAGGCTTAGATAATATGTTTGCTAAATTTCCTCAGCTTTATTTTAAAGTGGGTTGTGACGTTAAAGTGTCTCATTTGGCTTATGCTGATGACGTGATGATTTTTATTGAATGGAGCTATCAACAATGTAAGGATGGTCAAGAAGTTTTTAGATGATTATGAGATATCTTCGGGCCAACAAATTAATCCTAGTAAAAGTCAATTTTTCCCTGCCAAAAGTATCTCAAGTAGCAGAAGAGGATTAATAGCTTCAATTACTGGTTTTAAGGAAGGACATCATCCCATTAGCTATTTGGGAGCTCCTATAGCTATTGGGAATAGAAAATCTATCCACTTTCAATTTTTAATAGATAAAATCAGGAAAAGACTTATGGGATGGAATATTCAGAGATTGTCGTACGGGGGTAGACTGTTGCTCATACAAAGTGTTTTAATCTCAATACCATTTTATACTCTGCAGGTTCTACTTCCACCTATGTCAGTCCAGCATCAAATTGAGATGATATTTGCCAATTTTTTTCTAGGGAATGACTAATTCTAAAAGGAGAATTCATTGGATAGCCTGGTCTGAAATTTGTAAACCAAAATTAGAAGGAGGCTTGGGGATTAGGAAAGTAGCAGATATTGCCACAGCCACTGCTATGAAGTTATGGTTCAGATTCCGGAAGCAAGATACACCATGGGCTATCTTTTTACTAAAAATGTATTGTCGATCATCTCATCCAATAGTGGTTTCGGCTAATTGGAGGGCTTCACCTTGTTGGCGTAGAATGCTAAAAATTAGAAGATTTGCTGAGGAAGAAATTAGCTGGATTATAGGTAAGGGAGAGATAAATTTTTGGTATGATACTTGGTTAGACCAAGGACCTTTATTTCAAGTATGTGAAGTGGTGGGAAATCCAAACATCAAAGTAGCTGATTTTATTAAGAACCAAGATTGGAATTTACCCAAGTTGCATAACTCGGTTTCAGATAAACTTGTGGAGGAGATCTTACAGATTGCGGCCCCAGATAACAATTCAAACTGCTGTGATATTATCCATTGGAAGCCATCTATGAATGGTAAATTCACCTTGAAATTGGCTTGGAACTACATTAGAAATGCTCAGCAGCCAGAGGATATTTGGAAAGGTTGTTGGAGTAAAATTCTATCTCCTAGCATATCCATTTTTATTTGGCATTTTTTGAGAAAACAATTGCCATTAGATGAAATATTTCAACAAAGAGGAGTGGAATTAGCTTCTAAATGTCAATGTTGTGATGAGGAAGAATCTTGGGATCATTGCTTTTTCACGGGTCCGATTGCTAGGGAGGTTTGGAGTTACTTTTCACAACTATTCGGTGTGGATAGATACCAATTTTTAATGAATTGGAGAGTGGGAGTTTCCTGGTCTAGAAATGGGAATGTAAAAGAGGCAACTCCCTTATTGATTTTTTGGTATCTTTGGGGTGCCCGAAATAATGCTAAGCACAGAGGTGTTAGGCCATCTGCAAAAAGGATTATATGGAATGTTACCTCTTATCTTCAACTTGCAAATACAGCAGATCTAATCAGGAGGCCTCAATGCATAGGTTGTAGCAAGGTAGTAAAAAATTTGGGTCTTCAAGTGGATAACAGGGTGACTTCTTCTATTGTAATGGTGAGATGGAGACTGCCGAAATATGGAATTTTTAAGGTTAATATTGATGGATGTTCTAGGGGAAACCCAGACCCGGCTTCTTATGGAGTAATTATTAGAAATTATTTGGGTCACGTCATGAAAGCAAAGTTTGGTACTATTGGTGAGGCTTCAAATGTGAAGGTTGAGCTAACTGCCATCTTGATGGGTTTGGAATTATGTATTTGCAATGGTTATACCCCCATTTGGTTAGAATCAGATTCTTTAGTGGCTTTAAAGATTTTGCAATCATCTTCTTTGCCCTGGAATTACCGAAACTTGATTACTAAAATCAAAAGCTATTTAGATCAATACCAGATCTGGATCTCTCATGTTTACAGGGAAGCTAATTCAGCCGCAGATTATCTGGCAAATTTAGCTTTTAAATTCCCTGTAGAGAAGGTATTGTCTGCTGCTGAGAATGATAAAATGCTCAATGGTATTTGCAAACTGGATAGATTACTTATGCCATATATTCGCATTGTAAAAAAGTCTGTAAGTTGATATTTCTGCTCCCGTCAGATTGAATTGGGTTGTTTTGATACATATGCTTGATTATCCTCTACCTCCTGACAGTTGGCGAGTACTATGATAGAATATAAACATGATTGCTTAATAATTTGTAAGGAGTTGTCTTGATAGATACTGCAGCGTTTAATGCTTTTGAAGGTGGTGGCAAATCTTGGTGAATATCAGTCTCTTTGACTTGGTGCTATAAGTGGGCTGCTTCTTTCTAGGATAGTGCCTTTTTGCCCAGAAGTATGGTAATTTTGTTAATGCAAAGATTAGTGGGGTTCTTTTGTTTAGTAAATGGAGATGTTTAAACAGCAGGCGAGCTTTATTCCTATTAGTTAACGGTTTGCCTCTGTCCTGTTTCGATTTGCAAGTTTCAGCAGTGGGGATATCTCTGATATTATAAAAGGTTGTGTATTGCTGATACCATAAATGGTTTGTGTATTGTTGATATCTGTGAAGAGCTGCTTATTATTTTCGGGTACTCTCCGATATTACAAATGACTGGTGTGCTTGATAACTGAGATGATTTATGAGGATCCCCTGCTATTAAAAAAGGCGCTGTTTTCTCATATGGGTTTTCTGATTCTCTGCTATTATATGACTACTGCTTATCATATGGGTTTCCTGATTCTCTGCTATTATATGGCTACTGCTTATCATATGGGTTTTCTGATTCTCTGCTATTACATGACTATTAAAAAAGGCGCTGTTTTCTCATATGGGTTTTCTGATTCTCTGCTATTACCTGAGTCCGATACTCTGTCGCCAAGTTCAAAAAATTTCTCAAATTTTCTAGGTGTTTATGGTGCTAGAGGGAAGACTATTGCTAAGCTGCAGTGTTTACTCCCCATTGTTGCAGATACAACAATGGGCAATATCTTCAAAAAGAGTCTGAAAAAGGAAAGTTTTGGTTTTAAATAACGGAAGGTGGCTGAATAAACCCTCAAGTAAACACTTTGTTGTTGGCTGATCTGGATTGAAGATTCCTACGCTAGTTTTTGGATTATAATTGGTGATATAACTAATTGTGTAGCCAAACTTTCTTTTTACATTTTTTTTGGAAATATCTGTAACTAAAAATCCTGTATCCCTATATTAGAAGGTAGGTTGCTCCCCCTTCTAATATGGGTTTTCTTTTCAAAGGAATAAGATTCTCTTTTTTTTAAAAAAAAAACAAAGACACCAAACAAAACCTTCTTGTTCTTCCTTCTCCTTGCAACTTGCGCCGGCTCTACTCCGACCTTCAAGGTGGCGCCAGCCACTCTTCTCCCCTCAAACTTGCGCACACCCTCAAGAAGAAGAGAAGAATACCCTCTTCTCCTTTCTTGACCAAGTCACACGCCAATAAAGGAAGAGAAGAGATGAAGATGAAAACTCTCTCCCTTATGTTGCCGCCAAACCACTTCCTCCTCCTTGTGCTTGCGCTGCTGAGCAAAAGAAAGAGGAAGAAGCTCTCCATCTTGTTCTAGGTCACGCACGCCCAAGGGAGGAAGATGAGAAGAAGAGAGGATAAGAAGAAAAACAATCTTCCTTCTTCCTTTCCCTAGCCGAGAGCCTCCCTTCCCCTTTGTATTCGGCGCCTCCAACCCTAGGAGAGAGAGAGAGATTGAGAGGAAAATTAATAGGCTTAGGTTATGTTTCATGATGACTTTATGGGGTATTTATAGGCTACAATAGGGACCATGAGGAGGAGTTGGGTCTTGGCCACCTAATGGAACAAAGTTCGATCCATTAATGATGATCCATTCCACTAAAGGATCATCATTGATCTACCTCACCAACCCCCATAATTAAATATGGGCTCCACCTATTATGCGTACAAAATCTCCCCGTGTTTAACATATCAAATGTCCATTAATTAATTAAATTATTGATAATTTAATTAATTAATATCTAACTCCATGAGTAGTACCACTCAACCTTATCATCATGTAGGACCAAGTCCACCTGCAGGATATCCATGATGAACTTTTTGAGCTCCTTAAGGGGACATCATCACCCTGACGCATCAGGACACAGTTTCCTTCTATAATCAACAGCGCAGCAAGTAAATAATATTATTTTCCAACTTACGAGGCCTATCGATTTAATAAATAGATATCACCCATTAGTAAATCAAAGAAATAAATATTAAGTACATGTGCCCGTTATTATATTGGGATTAAGAGCATATACTCCATAATAACTGAGGTCTGATTCAATTATATAATCAGTATAAATTGAATCACCTCTATATCGGTCATGCTCAATACACATAAAGTGTACTATGTAATTCTATGGTCAGGATAAACCAATAGCAAATTACACTACAACCATGCCAATGGTTTGTCCAAAATCATCTAGGTTGTGAGTCTCTACTTATACTCTACAAGGGACTGATAACTGTTGGATACGATTTTGCAAAGCAAAATTTTGATGTCATTGATCATTAAGAGGAAAGTTTGACTTCAAAATCAAAATCTACGTTTCGCGTAGATAAATCTGGACGATTTATTTACTCAAAACCGATTAAGGGTGAATGAGAAATTAATTGTTCAAGATACGCTCAAATGAATATTAAGGAAAAAGATAGGGCTTTAGTCCCACATTGCTAACCGGCGAGAGCCAGTGTTTACTTATATGTGTTCCTATGCTAATGTTGTTAATACAAAAGCACAGGAGGTCTCTACCCTTGGGCGAGCATGTGCTCGCACCTGCGAGCTTGCCACCCGCCACGGACGCACGCGCGCATGCGCACAATGGGCGCTTTGTTGGCGCACTTTGCACTTTGCAGGTAGTGCCACGTGGCTTGTTAGTGACGAGGCAGTGCCTAATGGGCACATGACTGTGTAGAGAACGATGACTAGATTGGGCGAATAGATGGTGGCTGTCGGATCAAAGATGTGGAGCGTCAGATTCGAATCTGACTATGAAGAGGGAGGATGGATTTGAGGCGTTGGATTAAATGTTCTAATCTGGCGGCTGAGATCAAGATGGGATCTGAAGAGCTATAACTGTTCAGATCAAGGGACGAGATTAAAAGACCTTTAAAGGGTTATACCCTTTCGTTATGAACGGTCCAGATCTATCCGAACCAAAGGGTACTTACCTCTTCACTCAATATAAATAGATTCCTCCACTTGATCATTTCATTCATTCAAGCATTGCAATCTAAAAGCATTCGCACTCATCCATCTTATGCATCAAGAGTCTGAAAAGCCTACGGAAAGGTTCGCCGGTCTCGGAATTTGAAGTGCTACTATTCCGAGATGACGTCGTTGTATCTTGGAAACAAATTGTTGCTATCCGTGAGCACCAGTAGTGGAACAATATCATTTTACGGAGATAGTGTCGAACACTAGCCTCAACGTAAATCAATCAGTTTGCTTCCTCCGAAAGCAACCTCCTGGAAGATCCGACGGTCGTAAATCGACTAAGTCAAATACCGAGGAGATATAAGTCAGCTACCAACAATCGTAAAATGATATTCGATAAACTGATATGGCCGGAATCAATGATGTAACAATCGCCGTCCCTCACGCCGAGAAGCCAGAGAAATTCAACGAAGCCGACTTCAAAGATGGCAGCAGAAGATGCTGTTCTACCTGACCACGCTGAACCTTGTACGGTTCATGTGTGAAGACCCGCCAGCCGCTACGGAAGATAATTCCGGGAGCCAGGTTGCTCGCGATGCGTGGTCACATGGAGACTTCCTGTGCCGCAATTACGTTCTTAATGCGCTAGACAATGCACTATATAACATATATTGCATGATAGAGACGACCAAGTCACCGTGGGAATCGCTGGAGAAGAAATACAAAACCGAAAATGCCGGACTGAAGAAATTCTTCGTCGGCCGATTTTTGGATTTCAAAATGGTGGATTCCAAGAGCGTCACGTCTCAGGTCCAAGACATGCAACTGATAATGCATGATCTGGATGCAGAAGGAATGCCGCTGAATGAGTCATTCAAAGTTGCTGCGGTAATCGAGAAACTCCCTCCATCATGGAAGGATTTCAAAAATTACCTAAAGCACAAGCAGAAGGAGATGGGACTTGAAGACCTCATCCTGCGGCTTCGAATAGAGGAGGATAATCGCAAATTATCCGACTCTAGAGGAACAAAGCGGGCAGTCGACGAGATGTCCAACCTGACGGAACCAGAAGGCTTAAGGCAAAAGGTTCAAGGGAACGTGCTGTTGGATCGTGAAAAACCGATAGAGGGGGGGGGGTGAATATCGGAAATCGCTCTTTTTCGGAAAACTAAGAGTAAGTGCACAGCGGAAATAAAAATACGAGACACAGCACAAAGACACAGTGGTTTTTACTTGGTTCGGAGCCTGTGTCGACTCCTACTCCAAGGCCCACGGTCGTTGACCATTTACTTTGGGCAATTCTATATTCGCGCAAATAGGTTACAATGATTTCAATTACAAAGAGAGTGCAATAAAATAATAATAAAATATTAAGCTCTTCGTTACCGACGTCCGGAGTGTATCGATTCTTTTCGGGGCAGCGGGATGTCGTCGGCTCGAGGTGAGGCATTTCTGGAGCAAGGCGTGAGCGTAGAAGAGCGTGGAAGCTTTGGAATGAAGTTGATTGTGAAGGCTTGGGCGTTGGGTGCTATTTATAGCACCCAGGGGCGCCTTGGACGTCGGGGGCGCCCTGCCACGTGTCAAGCGATCCGCAGATCGCTCGGTCAACTTCTATCCCGCTCGAACAGGGATGAAGTTTGACCACGAGGGTGCCTTGGTCGTAGAGGGCGCCTTGGCTGACTTTTTCGCGTAGAAATCTCGGCTGTGGATAAAACTGCAGCTTCGCAGACTTGGGCTTGGAGGCGCCTTCGCTGCTGAGGGCGCCTTCGCTGACGAGGGCGCCTTCGCTGCTGAGGGCGCCTTGCCCACTAAGCAGCTGAAGCCCTTTTTGCTTCGCTTGGTTTTGGTTCACCTTGAGGGTGCCCTTGACACTCAGGGCGCCTTACTCAGCTGCTGCCTCACTCCTTTGAGGCTCTCTGAGTTGCAGACACACATTCCTTCGGTCCTGCATTCAGGGTTAGTGCAAAACACAATAAAACAATTAATTATTATTTTATACAGCCTTAG
Organism: Boesenbergia rotunda; assembly: GCA_024364735.1. Classification (NCBI taxonomy): domain Eukaryota; kingdom Viridiplantae; phylum Streptophyta; class Magnoliopsida; order Zingiberales; family Zingiberaceae; genus Boesenbergia; species Boesenbergia rotunda. The sequence goes on from JAGFNQ010002659.1 coordinate 1,330,859, forward strand.
CTGTCTTGGTTCTGACTTTGGTCTCCAAAATGGAGCCCTAGGTCGAACCGACGCCTACTGTTCCCTCGACGGGGAACGCGTCCTCACCTACTCCTCTCGGGAGAATTTACCTGATGCCAACCGTTCCTTTGGTTGGACTTTTGCTTGACGGTCCTTTGTCAGGTCTTGGATGCCGAGCTGCCCTTCGCTCGGTGCCTAGCATTCCTTCGCTAGGGCTTTAGTCCCAAGCTGTCCTTTGCCTGGCGCCTAGCAGTCCTTCGCTAGGGCTTGGATACTGGCAATCCTTCGCCAGTTGCCTAGCAATCCTTCGCTAGGACTTGGATACTGGCAGTCCTTCGCCAGTTGCCTAGCAGTCCTTCGCTAGGGCTTGGATACTGGCAGTCCTTCGCCAGTTGCCTAGCAGTCCTTCGCTAGGGCTTGGATACTGGCAGTCCTTCGCCAGTTGCCTAGCAGTCCTTCGCTAGGGCTTGGATACTGGCAGTCCTTCACCAGTTGCCTAGCAGTCCTTCGCTAGGGCTTGGATACTGGCAGTCCTTCGCCAGTTGCCTAGCAGTCCTTCGCTAGGGCTTTGTCTCTGCACACTTAGTGAATATTGTTAGATCACACACAAACATAACTTTGAATCCTTTGCCAATATCAAAACAAGGTTCAATATGGTGCTTCCTGCACCAACAATCTCCCCCTTTTTGATTTATGGCAACACGATTCAAAGTTAAGTAAAAACATATAACAATTAATAACAGAAGATAAAAACACAATGAAGTATGAACATAATAGATTTGAGAAAAAATCCCTTTATTTCTCATACTCCCCCTAAAACCCTGAATACTTGTGTTTATATAGTACTTAACTTTTAACCTTTCCTCCCCCTTTGACATATATCAAAAACGTACATGGGCGAACAAGCTAAAATTCTGAGAAATTTTGCAAACCTAAATTTTGTTAAATAACATTTACTTACAAGGTTTTACAAAAAGAAATTTACTTAGGCAACATTTTGAAGGCAAATTACCCAAAAATTTTCGTTTACCAAAAATTTTGCACATTTAGAAATATTTGTTTGGAAACACTTTGTGCATTTTGGAAATCAAGAGTTTTAAGTATAAGTTTAAACCATTTCTAAGATAACAAAAAATTTATGTATCAGAGCCTTATGAGTTTTGAAAACATAAAAAATACTTAGCATAATTCTTGAAAGTATAGCAAAAAAACTTTAAGCTGCACCAACAAAACTCCACTTAAAAAATATTTTATATTTGTAGGCAAATCTTTTAGAAACTTCATGCACTTAGAACACTATTGCCTTTACAAGTATTAGTACTTTTCAAAACATTATACTTTGAAAAATAGAAGTACTTTTGAAGATTATGCAAAAAAAATTAATTTTATTTTGAATACTTGACTTGATTTCTTTTCCAGTCTGACATAATCCTAGGAAACCTTGTTAACTACAAGGACATTTTCCTAAGTGTCCTGGAAATTTTTCAATCCAAGTAAATATTATAAAAGTAACTTTATAAGTCACAAGAATTTTGAAAAATAAAATAATAGTATTTTGGAACAAAAAATTATTTAAGTTTTCAAAAGGATTTTAAACTTGCAGTGCATGAAAACATATAATAATTCTTTTAATTTAATCTCCCCCTAAGTTTGACCCAGTCCTAGGAAGCTTGTTGACTACAAGCGATATTCCTCTGAGTTTTAGGGTTTGATTTAAATTACAAGAATTATCTAATAACTTCAACACAATTAAAAAAAATATTTCAGAAATTCTTTTGACTCAGACTCCCCCTAAATTTGACACATCCTAGGAGTCCTTGTTGATCATGATGTGGACCTTCCTCTGTGTCTTTAGGGTTTATTAAAATCAAAAGAATCATTTTGAACAATCTTCTGAGTATGATAACTTTCAAAGTTAAATTTTTGAAAACATAACTTGAAATGATAGCACAGTTTTCGAAAATCATGATGTTAATTTTTCAAAGAGATAATAACATACGAAGGTTTTGAATCAATTTTTGAAAACCTTATCGAGATGATAATAAGATTTAGAGCATAAGGTTTTTGAAAAACAATTTAATTTTTTGAAAAGTACTAAAAGAAACTCCCCCTGTATCCGACACAGTCTAACTTTTATCTAAGTTCCTTAAGGGGCTACAGTGTTGAGCAGGTTTGACTATGTTGACTAGGGTTGACTATTTTGACCAATTTTAACTAATCGATGACCAAAAAACTAGATTATATTTAAGATGAGTCTATCGAGATATTTAACATGATTTTTTATAAAAAAATGTTAGAAAAAGTAGGGTATAGTACAATAAATTGACAAAACAAAATATAGATAATTTTGCAAACCTTCTCATTTAAAAGGATAGTGAATTATACTTTTAGGTCCTAGATGTCCCACCCAGTTCTACGTGGTCAAGCATGTTAACTTTATGAGTTGTGTGAGACAAATATTTTAATTTTGAAAATAAATGATTGACAATAATTAAATTGAATTTTGACAATAATTAATTAAGTTGAATTTGAGAATAAGTAATTGAATTATTTTGAATTTGCTTAAATTGATTTAATAAAAATTTAATTAAATTTAATTGATTTAATTAAGATTTAATTGAATTTAATTGATTTAATTAAAATTTAATTGAATTTAATTGATTTAATTAAGATTTAATTGAAATTTAATTGATTTAATTGAGATTTAATTGATTTAATTAAGATTTAATTGATTTAATTAAGATTTAATTGATTTAATTAAGATTTAATTGAAATTTAATTGATTTAATTGATTTTTAATTGAATTTAATTGATTTAATTAAGATTTAATTGATTTAATTAAGATTTAATTGATTTAATTAAGATTTAATTGATTTAATTGAATTTAATTAAGATTTAATTAAGATTTAATTGGATTTAATTGATTTAATTGAAATTTAATTGATTTAATTGATTTTTAATTGAATTTAATTGATTGGGTTGGATTCAACTTTTAGGGGCCCAGTTGAAGTTTTTCAAAAAACTGTTAGGTTTATTTGTAAACCTTAACAAATAAAACAGGATATCCTTAACACTGAGCATCTCACCCATTTCTAAGTGACAAAACAGGATATCCTTAACTGTTTTGTGAGATGCATATTTTAATAGAAGGATTTATTTTGAAAAGGCCATGATTAATTTTGAAAAGGTTAAATTAATTTTTAAACCCAATTTATTTTGAAAAGAGATATTTGAGTCTAAAATTAACTAAAAATTTGTGTTAGATTAGAATTTAACAAAAAGTAAATTGAATTTGAATTTCAAAAATTGGCTTCCAGGTCTTGGCGAGGCACTAGGCCTTCTTTGGCCGTAGCCTTATGGGATCATCCACCCTTTCCTAGACAAAGCCTTTTAGTGAAATTTCATCTTCAAAATTACTTTTTGGTAAATTCTGGTCTAACTAGTTTGGGTCTTGGATTGGTAGCTCGGCTAGTTTCACCAGTCTAAAGAGACCAAGTAGACTTGATCTTATTAGAATTGGTTTCCCTAACGTACTATCATCTCACCCGCCACCCAATACTATGTTGTCAAATTTCAGTTAAGTTGGTTCAGTCCTTAAACTAACCAGTCCTAATTTCTAAGCAACATAAAATAAAATAAAATAAACATACAAATAAAACAAACAAAAACTGATCTAAGTTACATCATAATCGAAATAAAACTTTGGTTTTTTTAAAATTAGCATGGTTATGAATTAAGTTTTCTAATGTACTAACCTTAACTAATTTATACAAATTAATCATGTTATTTGAGATAGATATTGAATTTTCAAATATTGAAAACTTACCTTCCCCGATCGTTTTTCCAGTGTTCTTGTAATGATCTCGAGCTAATTGGACCGGTTTGGGTCGGTCTCCTTCTTTGTCGTCAAATTCTGAGTCTGAGTTGGACTTGGGTACAGGTTGAATCTTCTTCTCTGGTGGTTCTCTTGGAGCTTTCCCTGCACTAGAAATTATACCTTCCTCGACCATTATAGTATCTGTTGGATTATCTAATTGTGATTCAAAAAAGGATTCGAACTTGGTTACCATTTTTGTCTCAGTCAATTCGTCTTTTAACTCTGGCTCGAGTTCGCAGTCAGGTGCTAACTCAATTTCGGAGCTCTCTTCGTGTAGATTGGTTAGTTTCTCCCCAAATTTCTCTGGCACATTTGAATGGTCCTACTAGTTCAAGTTGCTCCTTGGTTAGGCCATATTGTAGGATCGAAGTTGCCCTTGCATCGGTCTCAATTTGGTTGAGGGTTTGTTTCATCCAGTTTGTCCCATTCGATGGATAACTCATCTTCTACGGGAAGAGAGAATCCTGTTTGGACGATCCGCCATAAGTCCATGTGGGCCTTCAGAAGAGACTCCATTTGTCTTCTCCAAAAGCTGAAGTTTTCGCCAGAGAAGAGCGGTGGACGAATGCTATTCCATTCTTGATTGCCCATTTAGTTTAAATCTCGCACTACAAAAAAAATAGAAATGTCCCAAGACTTGGTCTTGGATTAGTAGTGCGGGGGAAAAAAAAGTAGCCCCAAAAAAAATTACACGAATTTCGAGGCGAGATAATAATAAAATACTAAAAACAATTTATGATAAATTTTGAAAATGATAATTTTGTCAATTCTGATTAATAATGAAAAAGTAAGATTTTAATGTTTGGGAAAAATTTTGCTTAAATTAAAGTAGCACGAATTTCGAGAAAAATATTAAAATAATAATAAAAAAATTTATGACAAATTTTCAAAAATTGTTTGTTTTATCAATTCAGACTTATGGTGAAAATATGAAAATTCAAAATTGAAAAAGGCGTAAGGATATTTTAAATCCACCTACAAATATTTTTTATTTTAAAATAAAAGGCGAAAAGATCTATTGGTATTGAATAACTAGAAGAAAAGAAATAATATTAAAAATTGTAAATCCGAAAAAAACTTTCAAACTGGTGGTTGCACCAAGTTTGAAACTACCCGCTCTGATACCACTTGTTGGATCGGAAAAACCGATAGAGGGGGGGGGGTGAATATCGGAAATCGCTCTTTTTCGGAAAACTAAGAGTAAGTGCAACAGCGGAATAAAAATAGAGACACAGCACAAAGGACACAGTGGATTTTTACTTGGTTCGGAGCCTGTGTCGACTCCTACTCCAAGGCCCACGATCGTTGATCGTTTACTTTGGGCAATTCTATATCAGCGCAAATTCAGTTTACAAAAAGATATTACAAAGAAGTATAGCAATAAACTGTAAATAAAAATTGAAACTCTTCTTTTACCGACGTCCGGTTGTAGGTTGACTTTCCGGAGCAGCGGGACGTCGTCGGCTCGAGTTGGGCAGTTTCCGGAGCAGGGCGTGAGCACAGAAGAGTATGGAAGCGTTGGAATGAAGTCGATTGTGAAGCTTGGGGTCGAGGGGTGCTATTTATAGCACCTAGGGCGCCCTGGACGTCGGGGGCGCCCTGCCACGTGTCATCCGATCCGTGCTTCGCTCGGTCAAGCGTTATCCCACCGGAATAGGGATGAGGTTTGACCTCTGGGGCGCCCTGGTCGCTGAGGGCGCCTTGGTTGACCCGGTCAGAATCTCGGCTGGATAAAGTTGATCGCCTTCGCTGGCTTAGGCGCGAAGCGCCTTGGCTCTGAGGGCGCCTTCGGCGCTGAGGGCGCCCTGGCTGACGAGGGCGCCTTGGCTGCTGAGGGCGCCTTGCCCAGTAAGCAGCCGAAGCCCTTTTGCTTCGCTTGGTTCTGGTTCACCTTGAGGGCGCCCTGGACACTCAGGGCGCCTTACTCAGCTGCTGCCTCACTCCTTTGAGGCTCTCTGAGTTTGCAGACACACGTTCCTTTGGTCCTGCATTCAGGGTTAGTCCAAAACACAATAAAACAATTTATTATTATTTTATACAGCCTTAGCTTCTTGGTTCTGACTTTGATTTCCAAAATGGAGCCCTAGGTCGAACCGACGCCTACTGTTCCCTCGACGGGGAACGCGTCCTCACCTACTCCTCTCGGAGAGTTTACCTGATGCCAACCGCTCCTTTGGTTGGACTTTTGCCTGGGTCCTTTGTCAGGTCTTGTGAAGGCAGTCCTTCGCTAGTTGCCTAGCAGTCCTTCGCTAGGGCTTTTGGTGCTGGCAGTCCTTCGCCAGTGCCTAGCAGTCCTTCGCTAGGGCTTGATGTTGGTAGTCCTTCGCCAGTGCCTAGCAGTCCTTCGCTAGGGCTTGATGCTGGCAGTCCTTCGCCAGAGCCTAGCAGTCCTTCGCTAGGGCTTTTCCTGCACACTTGATTAACTTGTTAGAAAACAAACAATACTTAACTTTGAATCCTTTGCCAATATCAAACCAGGTTCGATATATGGTGCTTCCTGCACCAACACAGGTGTCGTAATCTAGGGAAGGTAGTCTACCAATCTCACTCATAAATACGCGAGAAATAAAAGAGTAAGAACTACCAGTACAAATCAATAATTCTACAATAATAGATAGAGATGAAACGTACCGCGAAAAACCGATCCATCAGCCCGCTATGCCTCCTCTCTGGTGACTACATACTCTCGACCTATCTCAGAAACTGTGGATTATTAGGATCAATGCGTACGGCTAGAGGGGGTGAATAGCCTGTTGCCCCCAATGTGTAGATTTCTTCCTACACGTGTTAGCAAGCACCAGCGAAAATACTAATTACAAAATAAAACAATGCTAACATAAAACTGTTTACGTGGTTCGGAGATAAAGCTCCTACTCCACGGCGTGTCCGTTAAGTGTGAACGATTTCGATCCGTCGGTCGATGACTCCCCGAAAGACCTCCAGCTAGCTCGTGTTCCTCCTTGTGGGTGGAAAACCTCACCACAATCTGACACAACACCTGAAGTACTAAGACTACTAATTGGCCTCTAAGCAAAGTCAATTTCGTCAACCTCTAGCGAGCCACATCGAGCTCCGTTAAATAGAGCTCGTGGTTGAACTAGCCGTTACTAGTCGACTGGTGCCAACACCAGTCGACTGGTCCCAACACCAGTCGACTGGTCCACTTCGGATTCAAATGTTGCCAGCCCAAAGTTTGAATTCCAACCGACACCAGTCGACTGC
>JAGFNQ010002659.1:1348712-1465315 GCA_024364735.1 Boesenbergia rotunda
CCCTTTTTGCTTCGCTTGGTTTTGGTTCACCTGAGGGTGCCCTTGACACTCAGGGCGCCTTACTCAGCTGCTGCCTCACTCCTTTGAGGCTCTCTGAGTTGCAGACACACATTCCTTCGGTCCTGCATTCAGGGTTAGTGCAAAACACAATAAAACAATTAATTATTATTTTATACAGCCTTAGCTGTCTTGGTTCTGACTTTGGTCTCCAAAATGGAGCCCTAGGTCGAACCGACGCCTACTGTTCCCTCGACGGGGAACGCGTCCTCACCTACTCCTCTCGGGAGAATTTACCTGATGCCAACCGTTCCTTTGGTTGGACTTTTGCTTGACGGTCCTTTGTCAGGTCTTGATGCCGAGCTGCCCTTCGCTCGTGCCTAGCATTCCTTCGCTAGGGCTTTAGTCCCAAGCTGTCCTTTGCCTGGCGCCTAGCAGTCCTTCGCTAGGGCTTGGATACTGGCAATCCTTCGCCAGTTGCCTAGCAATCCTTCGCTAGGACTTGGATACTGGCAGTCCTTCGCCAGTTTGCCTAGCAGTCCTTCGCTAGGGCTTGGATACTGGCAGTCCTTCGCCAGTTGCCTAGCAGTCCTTCGCTAGGGCTTGGATACTGGCAGTCCTTCGCCAGTTGCCTAGCAGTCCTTCGCTAGGGCTTGGATACTGGCAGTCCTTCACCAGTTGCCTAGCAGTCCTTCGCTAGGGCTTGGATACTGGCAGTCCTTCGCCAGTTGCCTAGCAGTCCTTCGCTAGGGCTTTGTCTCTGCACACTTAGTGAATATTGTTAGATCACACACAAACATAACTTTGAATCCTTTGCCAATATCAAAACAAGGTTCAATATGGTGCTTCCTGCACCAACAATCTCCCCCTTTTTGATTTATGGCAACACGATTCAAAGTTAAGTAAAAACATATAACAATTAATAACAGAAGATAAAAACACAATGAAGTATGAACATAATAGATTTGAGAAAAAATCCCTTTATTTCTCATACTCCCCTAAAACCCTGAATACTTGTGTTTATATAGTACTTACTTTTAACCTTTCCTCCCCCTTTGACATATATCAAAAACGTACATGGGCGAACAAGCTAAAATTCTGAGAAATTTTGCAAACCTAAATTTTGTTAAATAACATTTACTTACAAGGTTTTACAAAAAGAAATTTACTTAGGCAACATTTTGAAGGCAAATTACCCAAAATTTTCGTTTACCAAAAATTTTGCACATTTAGAAATATTTGTTTGGAAACACTTTGTGCATTTTGGAAATCAAGAGTTTTAAGTATAAGTTTAAACCATTTCTAAGATAACAAAAAATTTATGTATCAGAGCCTTATGAGTTTTGAAAACATAAAAAATACTTAGCATAATTCTTGAAAGTATAGCAAAAAAACTTTAAGCTGCACCAACAAAACTCCACTTAAAAAATATTTTATATTTGTAGGCAAATCTTTAGAAAACTTCATGCACTTAGAACACTATTGCCTTTACAAGTATTAGTACTTTTCAAAACATTATACTTTGAAAAATAGAAGTACTTTTGAAGATTATGCAAAAAAAATTAATTTTATTTTGAATACTTGACTTGATTTCTTTTCCAGTCTGACATAATCCTAGGAAACCTTGTTAACTACAAGGACATTTTCCTAAGTGTCCTGGAAATTTTTCAATCCAAGTAAATATTATAAAAGTAACTTTATAAGTCACAAGAATTTTGAAAAATAAAATAATAGTATTTTGGAACAAAAAATTATTTAAGTTTTCAAAAGGATTTTAAACTTGCAGTGCATGAAAACATATAATAATTCTTTTAATTTAATCTCCCCCTAAGTTTGACCCAGTCCTAGGAAGCTTGTTGACTACAAGCGATATTCCTCTGAGTTTTAGGGTTTGATTTAAATTACAAGAATTATCTAATAACTTCAACACAATTAAAAAAAATATTTCAGAAATTCTTTTGACTCAGACTCCCCCTAAATTTGACACATCCTAGGAGTCCTTGTTGATCATGATGTGGACCTTCCTCTGTGTCTTTAGGGTTTATTAAAATCAAAAGAATCATTTTGAACAATCTTCTGAGTATGATAACTTTCAAAGTTAAATTTTTGAAAACATAACTTGAAATGATAGCACAGTTTTCGAAAATCATGATGTTAATTTTTCAAAGAGATAATAACATACGAAGGTTTTGAATCAATTTTTGAAAACCTTATCGAGATGATAATAAGATTTAGAGCATAAGGTTTTTTGAAAAACAATTTAATTTTTTGAAAAGTACTAAAAGAAACTCCCCCTGTATCCGACACAGTCTAACTTTTATCTAAGTTCCTTAAGGGGCTACAGTGTTGAGCAGGTTTGACTATGTTGACTAGGGTTGACTATTTTGACCAATTTTAACTAATCGATGACCAAAAAACTAGATTATATTTAAGATGAGTCTATCGAGATATTTAACATGATTTTTTATAAAAAAATGTTAGAAAAAGTAGGGTATAGTACAATAAATTGACAAAACAAAATATAGATAATTTTGCAAACCTTCTCATTTAAAAGGATAGTGAATTATACTTTTAGGTCCTAGATGTCCCACCCAGTTCTACGTGGTCAAGCATGTTAACTTTATGAGTTGTGTGAGACAAATATTTTAATTTTGAAAATAAATGATTGACAATAATTAAATTGAATTTTGACAATAATTAATTAAGTTGAATTTGAGAATAAGTAATTGAATTATTTTGAATTTGCTTAAATTGATTTAATAAAAATTTAATTAAATTTAATTGATTTAATTAAGATTTAATTGAATTTAATTGATTTAATTAAAATTTAATTGAATTTAATTGATTTAATTAAGATTTAATTGAAATTTAATTGATTTAATTGAGATTTAATTGATTTAATTAAGATTTAATTGATTTAATTAAGATTTAATTGATTTAATTAAGATTTAATTGAAATTTAATTGATTTAATTGATTTTTAATTGAATTTAATTGATTTAATTAAGATTTAATTGATTTAATTAAGATTTAATTGATTTAATTAAGATTTAATTGATTTAATTGAATTTAATTAAGATTTAATTAAGATTTAATTGGATTTAATTGATTAATTGAAATTTAATTGATTTAATTGATTTTAATTGAATTTAATTGATTGGGTTGGATTCAACTTTTAGGGGCCCAGTTGAAGTTTTTTCAAAAAACTGTTAGGTTTATTTGTAAACCTTAACAAATAAAACAGGATATCCTTAACACTGAGCATCTCACCCATTTCTAAGTGACAAAACAGGATATCCTTAACTGTTTTGTGAGATGCATATTTAATAGAAGGATTTATTTTGAAAAGGCCATGATTAATTTTGAAAAGGTTAAATTAATTTTTAAACCCAATTTATTTTGAAAAGAGATATTTGAGTCTAAAATTAACTAAAAATTTGTGTTAGATTAGAATTTAACAAAAAGTAAATTGAATTTGAATTTCAAAAATTGGCTTCCAGGTCTTGGCGAGGCACTAGGCCTTCTTTGGCCGTAGCCTTATGGGATCATCCACCCTTTCCTAGACAAAGCCTTTTAGTGAAATTTCATCTTCAAAATTACTTTTTGGTAAATTCTGGTCTAACTAGTTTGGGTCTTGGATTGGTAGCTTCGGCTAGTTTCACCAGTCTAAAGAGACCAAGTAGACTTGATCTTATTAGAATTGGTTTCCCTAACGTACTATCATCTCACCGCCACCCAATACTATGTTGTCAAATTTCAGTTAAGTTGGTTCAGTCCTTAAACTAACCAGTCCTAATTTCTAAGCAACATAAAATAAAATAAAATAAACATACAAATAAAACAAACAAAAACTGATCTAAGTTACATCATAATCGAAATAAAACTTTGGTTTTTTAAAATTAGCATGGTTATGAATTAAGTTTTCTAATGTACTAACCTTAACTAATTTATACAAATTAATCATGTTATTTGAGATAGATATTGAATTTTCAAATATTGAAAACTTACCTTCCCCGATCGTTTTTCCAGTGTTCTTGTAATGATCTCGAGCTAATTGGACCGGTTTGGGTCGGTCTCCTTCTTTGTCGTCAAATTCTGAGTCTGAGTTGGACTTGGGTACAGGTTGAATCTTCTTCTCTGGTGGTTCTCTTGGAGCTTTCCCTGCACTAGAAATTATACCTTCCTCGACCATTATAGTATCTGTTGGATTATCTAATTGTGATTCAAAAAAGGATTCGAACTTGGTTACCATTTTTGTCTCAGTCAATTCGTCTTTTAACTCTGGCTCGAGTTCGCAGTCAGGTGCTAACTCAATTTCGGAGCTCTCTTCGTGTAGATTGGTTAGTTTCTCCCAAATTTCTCTGGCACATTTGAATGGTCCTACTAGTTCAAGTTGCTCCTTGGTTAGGCCATATTGTAGGATCGAAGTTGCCCTTGCATCGGTCTCAATTTGGTTGAGGGTTTGTTCATCCAGTTTGTCCCATTCGATGGATAACTCATCTTCTACGGGAAGAGAGAATCCTGTTTGGACGATCCGCCATAAGTCCATGTGGGCCTTCAGAAGAGACTCCATTTGTCTTCTCCAAAAGCTGAAGTTTTCGCCAGAGAAGAGCGGTGGACGAATGCTATTCCATTCTTGATTTGCCATTTAGTTTAAATCTCGCATACAAAAAAAATAGAAATGTCCCAAGACTTGGTCTTGGATTAGTAGTGCGGGGAAAAAAAAAGTAGCCCCAAAAAAAATTACACGAATTTCGAGGCGAGATAATAATAAAATACTAAAAACAATTTATGATAAATTTTGAAAATGATAATTTTGTCAATTCTGATTAATAATGAAAAAGTAAGATTTTAATGTTTGGGAAAAATTTTGCTTAAATTAAAGTAGCACGAATTTCGAGAAAAATATTAAAATAATAATAAAAAAAATTTATGACAAATTTTCAAAAATTGTTTGTTTTATCAATTCAGACTTATGGTGAAAATATGAAAATTCAAAATTGAAAAAGGCGTAAGGATATTTTAAATCCACCTACAAATATTTTTTATTTTAAAATAAAAGGCGAAAAGATCTATTGGTATTGAATAACTAGAAAGAAAAGAAATAATATTAAAAAATTCGTAAATCCGAAAAAAACTTTCAAACTGGTGGTTGCACCAAGTTTGAACTACCCCGCTCTGATACCACTTGTTGGATCGTGAAAAACCGATAGAGGGGGGGGGGTGAATATCGGAAATCGCTCTTTTTCGGAAAACTAAGAGTAAGTGCACAGCGGAAATAAAAATACGAGACACAGCACAAAGACACAGTGGTTTTTACTTGGTTCGGAGCCTGTGTTGACTCCTACTCCAAGGCCCACGGTCGTTGACCGTTTACTTTGGGCAATTCTATATTCGCGCAAATAGGTTATAATGATTTCAATTACAAAGAGAGTGCAATAAAATAATAATAAAATATTAAGCTCTTCGTTACCGACGTCCGGAGTGTATCGATTCTTTTCGGGGCAGCGGGACGTCGTCGGCTCGAGGTGAGGCGTTTCTGGAGCAAGGCGCGAGCGTAGAAGAGCGTGGAAGCTTTGGAATGAAGTTGATTGTGAAGGCTTGGGCGTTGGGTGCTATTTATAGCACCCAGGGGCGCCCTGGACGTCGGGGGCGCCCTGCCACGTGTCAAGCGATCCGCAGATCGCTCGGTCAACTTCTATCCCGCTCGAACAGGGATGAAGTTTGACCACGAGGGCGCCTTGGTCGTAGAGGGCGCCTTGGCTGACTTTTTCGCGCAGAAATCTCGGCTGTGGATAAAACTGCAGCTTCGCAGACTTGGGCTTGGAGGCGCCTTCGCTGCTGAGGGTGCCTTCGCTGACGAGGGCGCCTTCGCTGTTGAGGGCGCCTTGCCCACTAAGCAGCTGAAGCCCTTTTTGCTTCGCTTGGTTTTGGTTCACCTTGAGGGCGCCCTGGACACTCAGGGTGCCTTACTCAGGTGCTGCCTCACTCCTTTGAGGCTCTCTGAGTTGCAGACACACATTCCTTCGGTCCTGCATTCAGGGTTAGTCCAAAACATAATAAAATAAATAATTATTATTTTATACAGCCTTACCTGTCTTGGTTCTGACTTTGGTCTCCAAAATGGAGCCCTAGGTCGAACCGACGCCTACTGTTCCCTCGACGGGGAACGCGTCCTCACCTACTCCTCTCGGGAGAATTTACCTGATGCCAACCGTTCCTTTGGTTGGACTTTTGCCTGACGGTCCTTTGTCAGGTCTTGGATGCCGAGCTGCCCTTCGCTCGGTGCCTAGCATTCCTTCGCTAGGGCTTTAGTCCCAAGCTGTCCTTTGCCTGGCGCCTAGCAGTCCTTCGCTAGGGCTTGGATACTGGCAGTCCTTCGCCAGTTGCCTAGCAATCCTTCGCTAGGACTTGGATACTGGCAGTCCTTCGCCAGTTGCCTAGCAGTCCTTCGCTAGGGCTTGGATACTGGCAGTCCTTCGCCAGTTGCCTAGCAGTCCTTCGCTAGGGCTTGGATACTGGCAGTCCTTCGCCAGTTACTGGCAGTCCTTCGCCAGTTACCTAGCAGTCCTTCGCTAGGGCTTGGATACTGGCAGTCCTTCGCCAGTTGCCTAGCAGTCCTTCGCTAGGGCTTTGTCTCTGCACACTTAGTGAATATTGTTAGATCACACACAAACTTAACTTTGAATCCTTTGCCAATATCAAAACAAGGTTCGATATGGTGCTTCCTGCACCAACACGTGCTATAATTGTGGAAAGTCAGGACACATGTCCAAAGACTGCAGACGCCTGAAGAAGACAACCAAGAGCCAGATGAATGTTGCGAACCAAGTCGCAACCTCTGCTGACATAGATCTCAGCACTCTGGATCTCTCTGCAGTCGTGTTCGAAGTCAACTTGGTGGACAACCCGAAGCAGTGGTGGATCGATACTGGAGCAACCCGCCACGTCTGTTCGGACAAGGCGATGTTTGATAACTATCATTTTGTTGATTATTTTAGGATTTTAAATCCATGTTTGATCCACATTTTCATGCTTAAATTTGCATTTATATTAGGTTTCATGAATTTTCTCTATTTTGGCTTTGGATATAATTCTTTCTATATTTGAGATATTTTGGCACTTAATTTGAATATCATTTTATAGGTTTCATTTGATCATGGACCTAGATCAGATTGGGCCAGACTTGAGCCAGAATTGGATCCAGATCAGAGGGATCAAGCATAGGGTTAATATGAGCCGTCCATTTAAGAGAACGGCTAGATCTGAGCCATCGGTCAATTTCTGATCAATCCGAGTTCAAGATAGAGTCAATCATGACCACAAATCAAGATTTGAAAATTTCAGCCAAATCAGAAGCAATTTGACCGTTGGATCAAGCTCAAGATGTTCTAGACCATCCAATCAAGCAAAGGGAGGATCTGAGCCATCCGCCACTGATCTAGTTGATCCAAGCTAAGGATAGGTAGATCAAAGCCATTGATCAAGATTTGTGGAGTTTGGTTCAGATCTGAAGAGATCTGATCGTTAGATGGGCAAAAACAATCTCAGCCATTCGTTTCAAAGTATATAAGCAATTAATTCCCCAGGTTTAGGGTCGTCACGTCTTCGCCACAAGCAGCCACTGTTCTTCCGAGTTCTTCGCATTTCTTCATCAAATTTCTTATAGTTTTCTTCTGAGGCATGCACGACCACATCGGATTCAGTTCTCAGCAGGATTTCAGATCATCCAGGTATAATTTCCGGTTAAGTTTGCTAATCGATTGTGTTTTAGGAAGTTTCGGAGAGGGTTTCGCCAGAGTTGGTTTTCACTGATCGAATCACTGTCGATCGCTGGATCTCTGTCGTACGGAGCTGTCGAAGCAACAGAGAGGGGTTCTCGAAGTTGCCCCGATAGTTTCTGAGGCCATTTGTCATCCAGTCAGTCGATGAGGAGGAGATCGCAAGGTGAATCCAGTCCCTGAACGTTCACTGTGATCGGACGGTCATGCCTCTGATCGATCCCCAGACCGATCAGAGGAAGTCTAGATCGGTCCAGCGACCGATCAGGGAGATCCAAATGCACCAATCCATTATAACTTGAACCGGGAGATATATTCCTCATTGGTTTTTGAGCTAGGGGGTTCATAGCTCATCCTTTGTGTGACGGCAAAGGGAAGTTTTGTCGAGAAACTGATTTGATGTTTAATTAGGATTATTTTTGGTTTTAAACGTGTATTTCTTTAAATTGTGCTAGTTGATACCATTACACTTCAAGCCATGTGCTTAAGCTAAGCTTTGTTCTAGTTTTCTTTAATCTGAAATTTCTTTCATGCAATTAGTTCTCTGCAATTTATTACCTGCAATTAGCTCTTTATGTTCAATTCTATAGTTCGAATTTAATTTCTCATGTGTTAATTAGGTTAAGTTTAGTTCTTGCAATTTCCTTATTCCTACCATGCTTTAGTCAAGTTAAATTCATTTCATATTGTCATTTCATCTCTTATCGCAAAACCCTCATTTTATCTAGAAAACTCAAACATCAAACGACAAATAAACCTGCAAGCTCGAGTTAAACATTCATTCAACTAGTCCTTGGAAAAATACGACCTGAGGCCCCTCTACTACATTTTTATCTTTGTTAGCCACAGGGTTTTCAGCTTTATAAATATCTAAATTCAATAGGCCCACATTCGTGACAGCTATTTTGGGCACTATCAATGTTCTCCAAGTACACCCCAATAAGTGGAGGAAAGCTCTATATGGGCAACTCCACGACATCCTCAATTGTTGGACTCGGGACAGTTGTTCTAAAAATGACGTCTGGGAAGGAGTTAACTCTCATTGATGTGCTCCATGTTCTCGACATCAGGAAGAACATAGTTTCTGGATCGACACTTGTTAAAGCCGGATTCAAACTAGTGTTCCAATCCAATAACTTTATGCTTACAAAGAATAGTGTCTTCATAGGAAAGGGATATTTAGAACAAAATTTGTTCAAAGTGGTTGTAATGACTGTACACCGTAATTTTGATGGTAATAAATTAAAAGCTTCCAGCTATGTTGTTGAGTGTTTTAATTTATGGCATGATCGGCTTGGGCATGTCAATAATAATACTCTGAAACGTCTCATCAAACTAAATTTATTACTGAACATCGATGTTGAAGAAACACACAAATGCGAAGTGTGTGTGAAGGCAAAAATGATGAGACTACCTTTTCATTCGGTGGAAAGGTCAACGACTCCTCTAGAATTAATACATAGTGATTTATGTGGCTTGAAATTTGTGCAAACTAGAGGAGGTAAAAAGTACTTCATTACTTTTATCGATGACTGCACGAGGTTCTGTTATATCTTTCTTTTAAGAAGTAAATACGAAGCCCTAGAAGTTTTCAGAACCTATAAAATGGAAGTTGAAAATCAACTTAAAAAACGAATTAAAATAATTCGTAGCGATAGAGGTAGAGAATATGGTGCACCGTTTGATGAATTCTGTTCAGAATCTGGAATTATCCATCAGACAATGACACCTTACTCACCTCAATCCAATGGTGCTGCCGAATGTAAAAGTCGGACAATAAAAGAAATGATGAATACCTTGTTGATAAATTCAGGCTTACCCCAGAACTTGTGGGGGGAAGCCATATTATCAGTAAACCACATTCTCAACAAAATCCCTCACAAGAAAAATGATAAAACACCATATGAACTATGGAAAGGTCGCGAGCTATCATACAAATACTTGAAAGTGTGGGGGTGTTTAGCAAAGGTTGAAGTACCTAAGCCAAAGCAAGTTAAGATCAGACCTAAAACGTTCGATGCAATATTTGTCGGATATACCCAAAATAGTAGTGCATATCGCTTCATAGTTCATAAGTCAGACATTCCTGATATTCATATGGGTACAACCATAGAATCTTGGAATGCAATATTTTTTGAAGACGTGTTCCTAAATAATAAGGAAAACGTTCAAAATAATGACAACGGAGTTTCTAACAAAGATAATGTTACAGAACTTAGTTGTCATAAAAGGGCTATTAACGATCAAAGCAAAGATCCATGTCGGAGCAAACAGGCTAGAGTTGAGACATCGTTCGGGCTAGATTTCATGACATTCATGTCAGAAATGGACCCAAGAACACTAAGCGAAGCTCTCTCTAGTCCCGACGCCCCATTGTGGAAAGAAACTGTCAATAGTGAAATCGAGTCCATCATGAATAACCATACTTGGAAATTAGTAGACCTTTCTTCTGATACTAAACCATTAGGTTGTAAGTGGATACTAAAATGCAAGTATAAAGCTGATGGATCGGTTGACAAGTATAAAGCCAGACTTGTAGCTAAAGGGTACAAGCAACAGGAAGACCTTGATTACTTCGATACCTACTCATCGGTGACAAGGATTACATCCATACGAGTGATGATAGCCATTACAACATTGTATGACCTTGAAATACACCAAATGGATGTTAAGACTGCTTTCTTAAATGGTGAGTTGGAAGAAGAAATCTACATGGAGCAACCCAAGGGGTTCATAGCTCCTGGAATTGAGGGAAAGGTGCGTCAACTTGTTAAGTCATTGTACGGACTTAAACAAGCGCCAAAGCAGTGGCACGAAAACTTTGACAAAATAATGCTATCAAACGAATTCAGAATAAATGAATGTGACAAATGCATTTATATCAAAAGTACACCTGAGAGTTTTGTAATCGTCTGTCTATACGTAGACGACATGCTCATAATGGGAAGTAATCATGATATCATCATGAGTACTATGAAAATGTTGACTAATAGTTTCGACATGAAAGATATGTGTCTAGTAGATGTCATATTGGGAATTAAAATTCTCAGGACGTCTGATGGGATAGTTTTAACACAATCCCATTATATAGAGTCAGTATTGAAAAAATTCAATGCATACAATCTCTCTACTGTAAAAATACCTATGGATCCAAGTCAACACTTACCGAAAAACCATTGTGAACCCATATCATAATTGGAATATTCCCGGATAATTGGCAGTTTGATGTATGTCACAAACTGTACTCGTCTGGATATTGCTTGTGTGGTCAACAAACTAAGTCATTTTACGAGCAATCCAAACGACACTCATTGGAAAGCACTGATGCGAGTTCT
The DNA here is from genome assembly GCA_024364735.1 of Boesenbergia rotunda. Classification (NCBI taxonomy): domain Eukaryota; kingdom Viridiplantae; phylum Streptophyta; class Magnoliopsida; order Zingiberales; family Zingiberaceae; genus Boesenbergia; species Boesenbergia rotunda. The sequence goes on from JAGFNQ010002659.1 coordinate 1,359,825, forward strand.
TAGATATTTAAAATATACTATGAACTACGGATTACATTACGGAAGGTATCCCGCAGTCATGGAGGGATATTATGATGCTAATTAGATCTTTGATACAAAAGACTCCAAATCCACTAGTGGATATGTATTCGCGATCGGTGGGGGAGCAGTATCTTGGAAATCCACTAAGCAGACATGAATAGCTCGGTCAACAATGGAATCCGAGTTTATAGCACTTGGCAAAGCAGCTGAAGAAGCTGAATGGCTGCGGAATTTCTTGGTAGATATTTCGATCTGGATAAAACTTGTGCCCGTCATACTTATCCACTGTGATAGTCAATCGGCAATTGGAAGGGCACAGAGTAGTATGTATAATGGTAAGTCACGACATATATGTTGTCGACATATATGTCGTCGACATAATACCATTAGGCAGTTGATCTCGAATGGAGTGATTGCAATCGATTATGTCAAACTAAGGATAATTTGGCAGATTCCCTAACGAAGGGGCTAAATCGAGATCAAGTATACTCCTCATCAAGAGGAATGTGATTGAAAATCTACAACTAAAAACGACTATAGCGGTAACCCAACCTTATTGACTGGAGATCCCAAGATCATGGTTCAATGGGACAACGAAGTTACAGAAGTTGTGTAACAACACAAGATAAATAATTATCTCTACTATCCCAATCCTAGGATGATTTGGTGATGTCCTACCACATGTAGTGAGGATAAGTTTATGTTTTTAATGACTTCTATACCTTTAAGGCGGAGTATGGTAGGATACTCTTGATAGAAGTGTCACCTATGTGAGTGTGAAGATAGGCCGCTTCAATGAAACACTCATGAATCTAAGATGGTGTCCATGGCCGAAACAGAACCAACCATGAGAACCAAAAGTGGGTGAGATAAGTCTCTGTGTGAGTGTTATTATCTGAGTATACACCAATAGCTGAGCAGTTCAAGACATCACGTTCACTGCGCATCCTAGTATGCTTGATAGCATTCCACTACGGAAGGTTCAAAGTCACAAGCTACCTTTCCCGATGCATTGACTTATCGATTGGACTCTTGTAAAGTGTCAGTATGCATACATGCAATACACGCATTAATTTCTATTCATGTGGGAGATTGTTGGATACGATTTTATAAAGTAAAATTTTGATGCCATTGATCATTGAAAGTCAAGTTTGACTTCAAAATCGAAATCTATGTTTCACGTAGATAAATCTGGACTATTTATTTGCTCAAAACCGATTAAGGGTGAATGAGAAATTAATTGTTCAAGATACACTCAAATGAACATTAAGGAAAAAGATGGGGCTTTAGTCCCACATTGCTAACCAACGAGAGCCAGGGTTTCCTTATATGTGTTCCTATGCTAATGTTGTTAATACAAAAGCACAGGAGGTCTCTACCCTTGGGCTAGCAGGTGCTCGCACCTGCAAGCCTGCCACCCGCGCACACGTGCAATGGGGGCTTTGTTGGTGCACTTTGCACTTCGCACGTACGCATCGTCGCGATCAGGTGACGCCACATGGCATGTCGGTGTGACATGTAATGATCAGGTGGTGCCACGTGGCATGTCGGTGACGAGGCAGTGCCTATGTGGCACGTGACTATGTAGAGAACGATGACTGGATTGGGCGAACAGATGGTGGCTATCAGATCAAAGATCTGGAGCGTTGGATTCGAATTTGAATGTGAAGAGGGAGGATGGATCTGAGGCGTCGGATTAAATGTTCTCATCTGGCGGCTAAGATCATGATGGGATCTGAAGAGTTATAACTCTTCAGATCAAAGGACGAGATTAAAAGACCTTTAAAGGGTTATACCCTTTCATTATGAACGGTCCAGATCTATCCGAACCAAAGGGTACTTACCTCTTCACTCAATATAAATAGATCCCTCCACTTGATCATTTTATTCATTCAAGCATTGCAATCTAAATGCATTCGGACTCATCCATCCTATGCATCAAGAGTCCAAAATGCCGACGGAAAGGTTCGCCGGTCTCGGAATTTGAAGTGCAACTATTTCGAGACGACGTCGTTGTATCTTGGAAACGAATTGCTGCTATCCGTGAGCACCAGTAGCGGATCAATATCATTTTACGGAGATAGTATCGTACACTAGCCTCGACGTAAACTAATCAGTTTGCTTCCTTCGAAAGCAACCTCCCGGAAGATCTGAGGGTCATAAATCGACTATGTCAAATACCAAGGAGATACAAGTCAGCTACCAACAATAATATGATCTTCTATGTGACACCGCATACCATGTTATCTACAATGTAAAGTATTAGACAATAGCATGTATATATCAAATATAAAATGCAAACAATGATCATGTGATTCTCATTCCAAAATGTAGATGTACATACAAAAGCTAGGATTTTAGTATACATCCTAACAGGAGGTTCTAGGAAGAAGCGCGCAGCGCTTCGGACTGTGGGATCAGATTGAATTGATAGGGGGGGTTAATATCGATCATAAAATTTTTTGGACAAATAGAACAATTACACAGCGGAAAAAGTAAAATCAATTGCTAACACGATTTCTTTTTTACTTGGTTCGGAGTCATGGTCGGCTCCTACTCCAAGGCCCACGGTCTTTGACCATTTACAATGGACAATTCTATATTCAAAAAGAGTTTACAAGTTGGAGTACAAATATAGAACTGAAAATTAAATTACAACACTTAATGAATTAAACTTTTACCAACGACCGGGGAGGTTGGATGTTCGGAGCAGCGGGTCGTCGTCGGGGCTTGAATCGCGAGTAGGGAGCTTGTCAGAGTGTAGCGCTTGAACGAAAGTGTTGAGAGCGAGATTTGTAAGTTATTCTGAAGCCTTGGGGGTGAACCCCTATTTATACTGGTTAGTGGGGCGCCTGTGTTGAAGGGGCGCTTGACATGTGGCCTATCCTGCGAGAACTCCAATCCGCAGACACAGCCAACGCATATCCCTTTAACTGGGGCGCCAGAGCTGACTGGAGCACCTGTGTTAACACAGGCGCCTAGCTTGACTTGGTCCAGAGACTTGCGTGGCAGTTTGCTTCGAATGCTCTGTTTAACCCTTCACTGGGGCGCCTGTCACAATACAGGTGCCTAGCCCAGCTAGGGCACCTCACTCCATTGAGGCGCCTGAGTTCAGAAAACTCCTTCCATTCGTTCCTGCAACCAGGGTTAGTTCCAAAGACATACAAAGCATACAAATGATAAGATTAGAACATTATTTACAGCCTGAGCTGTCTTGGTTCTGACTTTTGGTCTCCCAAATGGAACCCTAAGTCGAACCGACGCCTAATGTTCCCTCCTACAGGGAACGCGTCCTCACCTACTCCTCTCAGGAGAATTTACCTTTTTGCCAATCGGACCCTCCAGTTGGACTTTTGCCCAGCTTCACTCACCAGGTCTTCGGTGCCCAGTCCTCGATCAGGTCTTAGTGCCCAGCTTCACTCACCAGGTCTTCGTTACCAATCCGCGATCAGGTCTTCAAGCCCAGCTTCACTCACCAAGTCTTCATGCCCAACCTTACGTCAGGACTTAGTTGCCCAGCCCGCGGCTAGGACTTAGTTCCCAATTCATAGAACCAGGACTTAGTGCCTAGTGTACCTAGGACATTCCTACACACTTAAAAATCTTATTAAATCATAACCAAATCTTAACTTTTGAACCCTTTACCATTATCAAAACAAAGGTTTGACTTTGGTGCTTCCGGCACCAACACGGACTTCCAAAGTTGGTCGAGACCTTTACATTTTGGTTTGTGTATTACAAGTTGTACTTATTTCATTATTATCTGTGCTTGTACTTAGACTTTAAGATAGGTTTCTCCACCTCCGGAAAACTTTCGGAAAGGAGACCACTAGTGGATGCGCGCTTCTCGTAATTAGGCCTTGGACGTACTGACCATGAGGGGTTGGGAACCAAGTAAATCCTGCATGTTTTCATTGTATATTTTCGCTTTAACTTTTATTCCGCTGCTACTAACAACTCTGATATTAAGCGAACGATCGACGAAGGCCCGACGAAAAGCTTTTGTGAAGCGATATTTACCTCCCTCTATCGCTCAATCTTTTTTTTTTTTATTTACATGGGGTATCTAGCCTTGTGCCCGACTAATCCACTTGGCTAACCGACCTTACCCCCACAACCTTCAACGAGAGTCCCCACACATCAACGAGGGTAAATCGTGGGACGGAGACACGTGGCGACTTCACCACTGATGATATCGGTACCCGATGGCCCGACCACACAGCCGCCTGTGACGATTTCTTCCGTCAGCATACTGCGCGCTCTGCCAGGGAGGAATTGAACCCGGGAAGTGAGGGATCACCCAAGTGAGCCATTACCAATTATTCCATGCCGACGGGGGCCCCTCTATCACTCAATCTAGATCCTACATGTGCATATCAACCATATACAACAAAATACGGCTCAATCAAATGCAATGATAACTATGTATCATATGCACATGTTGCAATGATATGATCTATACGTACTTCAGCTACCATTACATTGGGTGGCTGAGTGGACAGAATGCTGGAGTGCCAACATCTCCAAAGATAATACCCCAAAGCTAGGAAAGAGGGGAGCTAACTGCTCTCGGACCACACAACGTATCATGACATATACCCCTAAATCAAAAAGGAGAGGCCAACAACTTTCGGGCTACACAGTCTATCATGATACATACCTAAACCCAAAAAGGGGAGAGAATAGCTCTATATCATAACTATATCTATCACTATCCCTGAGTGATCAAGCGTGACACAATAGGATGATAGCTCACACTCCAACTACCACTACCTCGAGTGGTGATGAGCGTAGGATAAACATATTTTTATACAACTATTAACGCTCATTCACTTACTTTTCTCGGTTCTATTCTATGCTATTGCACCCTATTTTGTATGGCATTATTACTTTTTCTTCTTTTTGTTTGGAGATCTACTCCATGCTTGTTTTCATTGACAGAACATGATTTGGAGTAGAAATGGAGCAAAATCAGAGCAAAATGGAGTCGGGAGATAGGTCATGGCCCCAGAGGCATAGCCCCTGTAGGCCCCACAGTCGCGTCGTGCCACTGGCATGACCCGTGCACTTCTTCATCCAGAGTTGTACCCTTAGCAAGGTCATGCAGGCCGCTAGGGCAGGGTTGTGCCCTAGGACATGGCCCGTGCCTCATCTTTAAGACATGGTCTTGCCATCCAGGCATGGCCATGCTGAGGTCATGCCACCTCATGTGATTGAGGCATGATTGGGCCGTTCCACATAACATGACCCCAAGCTAAGGTTGTGTGCCTTCACAGCAAAAAGCACGATTGGGTCATGCCATCTGGCACGACCCATGCCTCAGTTGTACCAACCTTGCCGAGAATGGCATGGTAGGGTCGTGCCATCCGACACGACCCTTGTCTTGGTCGTGCTCTAGTTCCTTGCAGAAGGCATGGTTGGGCCTGCCAAAAGGCACGACCCATGCCTCCTCCTATGTGCCCCATCTTATAAAGGGGGGGGGGTGGTTCTTCCCTTTGGAAAGGGAATCTTGGATCCTTTGGTCTTTTGGCCTAGGGTTTTGTCCTATGTCCTTGGGAAAGGGTTCTCCCCCTCTAGGAGAGACCCTAGAGCCGCTTTTACCACATCCTCGACTTCGTCCACTTCTGGAGCAAGAAGGACTATCAAGAAAACCTACACTTCGATGATAAGTCTCTCTTCTCCTTTCTCTCTAGGTTTTGAGTTGTAGAGCATATCTTTATTGTCTTCTTATTATATTCTTCTTGCAATGGAGTAGTTCTCCACATCTAGGATGTAGGGAGTAGCTAGGATATAATGATGTTGTATGGACTATGTATTGATGCAATTTCATGCTCATTCAATGAAATATCCATGCTTTGATCTATGTGTATGTTGCCTTGTATGTGTTTGTTGAAATGCTTGAATGGTAGATACATGTAGTTGTGAGGGGTTGGCCTCTAAGTAGCGGGAGTGCCCAAAATCGTATGCCCAAGGAGCCTTTCGTGACAAGGGTATCCTTTCAACTGGACGTCTCGGGTATTATCTCGAAATGGAGGTTATTCCTTTATAAAAGGTTAGCTGACATGACTTAATGAGTTTCTCCCTATCCCGTGTTAGGATGTGTCTATTGAATCCTAGAGACGGATGATCGGACTCTCTGGGTTACCTATTCTACATAATGGCATTGGAAGCCAAAAGGGGAAGCACTTTGGTTCTCTTATGCAAGGCTAATACTGTACATAATTAGGATCTTTACAAAGACAGGCTTGGAGATTAGGATATAATACATTGGGCATCAGCTAACATTGTAGCAAAATAGAAATCCAAGATTCCACCCATCCGCCCTTCCACAATGATCAAAGATCTTTCTCTCTTTCTCCCTCTTCTCTTCTCTTCTCTTCCTCTGTCCCTCTAGCAAGCTATTCTATATCACGACCTAGTGAAGTCTAGATAGCTAGCCCTTGCCTAATCGACTAGTGTTTAATCAATAGTACCTATAGATAGATATTTTATTACTTGAGGATGTCTCCATGCACTTGCAGGTTCCACATCAAATTTTTGGCGTCGTTGTCGAGGACTATTCACATTAACATTAATCAATAAATATATTAACTAGTTTAGACACTTTTTCTTTGTTTCTATTTATAGCCCGCTCTTTTATTTCTTTTGCTTATTTCTACATTTCTTTCTATATTTCTAGTTTGTGGATTTTGTTTATAGTTTATCCTTATACGATCTCATCAACAATAACTTGTGAGACAGGCCTTTAAGGGATTTTTTCACACCCCCCATCTTCCGGATTTCTACTTTCTAATGTGCTACCATAAATTGAGGATGATGATTCAGAGGCTGATGATTATGATACTTATGTGGAGTATGTGGAAGCATAATTCATCTAACTGCTATGTGTTATCTATTCTAAAGAGCTGCTAGTAGTCCTCCAGAACTTTAGAGTTTATTTCAACCTCAACAAAGTTTTGAACAGTAGTAGTTGTCCATTGAAACCGATCAACAAACGAGTTTCACCTCTCCTCCAGAACTTTAGAGTTTATTTCAACCTCAACAAAGTTTTGAACAGTAGTAGTTGTCCATTGAAACCGATCAACAAACGAGTTTCACCTCCCATACCCCCCAGCTTCACTCACTAGGTCTTCGGTGCCCAGTCCTCGACCAGGTCTTCGTGCCCAATCCGCTATTAGGACTTCATGCCCAACATCACTCACCAGGTCTTCGTGCCCAACCATACGTTAGAACTTAGTTGCCCGGCCCGCGGACAGGACTTAGTGCCCAATTCATAGAACCAGGACTTAGTGCCTAGTGTACCTAGGACTTTCCTGCACACTTAATAAGCTTGTTAGATCACAACCAAATCTTAACTTCTGAACCCTTTTCCATTATAAAAAAAAAGGTTGACTTTGGTGCTTCCGGCACCAACAATCTCCCCCTTTTTGATTTATGGCAACCCGGTTCAAAAAGTTAAGTCAAAAATGATATAGCATTTTCTAACAAGCAAAAATGATCGTTAAGACATACTTAAAAAAAATCCAGTTTTCTCCCCCTGAATTTTTCAATGATATGTGGGGTTTTGTATACCTTCTACGTGCTTTAGATTTTGACTAGGTGCAGAAGTATTTGTCTTTAGATAAAAAGTTTTTTAAAAAAGTTTTCCAAATTTTTCATACTTAGAAAATTTTTCCAAAAAAAATTTTGCAAGTTTTTCACACTTAGAAAAATTTTCAAAAAGTTTTGCAAATTTTTCATACTTAGAAAATTTTCCCAAAAAAATTGCATGTTTTTCATACTTAGAAAATTTTACTTGACAATCCTTTGTGAAAAAAAGACATTTAGAGAAAAAATTTAAATACAATTTTTCCTTTTTAAAAAATTTCACTTAGAACCATTTGCAAAAAAAATCAGAAGAGTTTAGGGAAAAAAGTTAAATACAGTTTTTCCTTTTTTAAAAAATTTAACTTAGAACCATTTGTAAAAAAAATCAGAAGAGTTTCGCTCAACAAATTTTGTTTACTAAGGAGATTTTTCAAAGCAAATGCACTTAGAAAATTTTGAAGTGCTTTAGAAATTTTTGAAAGTTCTTAGAAATGCTTTTTGAAAATTTTGAAGTGCTTTAGAAATTTTTGAAAGTACTTAGAAATGCTATTTGAAAATTTTGAAATACTTAGTTTTGAAATACATAGAAACGCTTTTTGAAAATTTTGAAATACTTAGTTTTGAAATACTTATAAACATTTTTAAGCATTTAGACCTAAGCACTTAGACTTTTACTTTACTTTTTGCAAAAGAGAATAAAAATTGAAAAAAAATTCTCCTTTCCTTTCTTCCCTTTCTCTCCCCCTTTGCCATATATCAAAAAAATGATAAGCATGAAAAATTGACTATTGCAAATCAATTTTGAATTAGAGCTAGTTTGACAAATTGAAAATCTATATTGTGTTGGTGCGGGAAGCACCAAAGTCAAACCTTTGTTTTGATAATGGCAAAGGGTTCAAAAGTTAAGATTTGTTGTGATCTAACAATGCTGATCAAGGGTGCAGGAAAAGTCCTAGGTACACTAGGTGTTGGTGCAAGTTGCATCAGTGATGTCCTCCTCTGAGTGTTTCAATGTTTGACAATATACTTAAGTCAGCGATACATTGAACAAGGGAAGGGTGAGTGAAGAAAACTGGACCAAGGTAAACCAAAGTCCTAGTTAACCTAGGCACTAAGTCCTGATCATGGATTGGGCACTAAGTCTTGACCGCGGGCTGGGCAACTATGTCCTGACCGGAAGTTGGGCATAAAGTCCTGGTCGGGGACTGGGCACCGAAGACCTGGTTAGAGGAATTGGGCACTAAGTCCTGGCCGAGGGTTGGGCACCGAAGACCTAGTTCGGGGAATTGGGCACGAAGACCTGGCCGAGGGTTGGGCACCGAAGTCCTGGACCTAGGGTTTGGGCATGAAGTCTTGGTTCGAGGGATTGAGCAACTTAGCTGAGCGATGACTAAGGATAGAAGTAGAGACGGGTTGAGGGTTGGACGTCTTAAGATCCGAGAGTATTGAAGGCTAAGCTAAAGTCAACCCGAATAGACTGGGTGGCAACAGTCTCCTGAGAGGAGTAGGTGAAAGGCGCGTTCTCGGGGGTGGGAACTTGCGTCGGTTCAACCTAGGGGTTCGTGAAAATCCGAAGTCAAAACCAAGTCCTTAAGGTTAAGAATGTGTGTATATTTGTTTGTATTTTTGTATCTTATAGGTACCAAGAATGGAAGACAATGCAGGCAAACAACACACAAAGGGGCTGGAAGACCAGCCTGCTAGGCGCCCCCATTGAAGGGGGTGCCCCCATTAAAAGGGTAAAGAAACCCTTTCATTCAGGCGCCCGTGTTCAAAGCTGTATTTGCTGCTGCGAGTTTGAAGCAGAGATAAGCTTTGACAGGGGTCATTCAGGCACCTGGGAGGTCCAGGGTGCCCTAGTCAGAAGCCTTAACGGCTGTGATGAGGTCGGCGCGGAGATAAGCTTTGACCAAGCCCTTTGGGGCGCCCCCATCAACACAAGAGCCCCCAATGAAGCCTATAAAAGGGCCTTCGACCCCAAGGCTCTGGACATGAATTCCAAGATCCATTTTGAGCTTTCTGACTGACGACAAAGCGCTAAAGACAAGGCTCTATGACCGGGAGGCTCCAGGAGGAAGTGCGCAGCACTTCGGAGGTCCAGATCGGCCGAGTCTTCGACCATTTTGTTTTGGTTTGCTTTTATTATTCTGCACTGAATTTCCTATATTTTTTATTGCAATTATTGCACTGTAAGACGGGTTTATCCGCCCCTGGAAAGTCCGGAAAGGAGACCAATAGTGGACGAGCGTTCCCGTGCTTAGGCCTTAGATGTACTGACCCTAGGGGGTTGGGAACCAAGTAAATCCCATGTGCAATCTGTCGTCTGTTTTGTGTCGTTCTTTACTTTACTATTTAATATTCCGCTGCTACTAACACTCTGTTTAAGTATGAACCGAAAAGCTTACGATTTACCGTGAAGATTTTTAAAGGTCGATATTCACCCCCCTATTGACGGCACCAGTCCTACAATTGGTGTCAAAGCCAGACCACTCTTCACCAGACTAACCGCCGACAGAGCAAAGACGCCAGGAGTTGAGGGGAGCCCAGGGGTGAATCCAGTACAGTTTTTTTTTTAAATGTCAATTTTTAAATTTCATATTACATGCTTTAAGTGCAGGGAGAGAGAGCACTATAAAAATCATTGCCCTACTCGTAAGACTCGGTCAACACCACCGGAAGCAAAGGAGGCACCAACGCCAAGAGCCCGAAGGAACAAGGACCACATCAGATGCTTCAAATGCGAAAAGTACGGACATTACAAAAATAAGTGCCCGGCAAAAGTACGCAGAATTTACGTTCCGAAAATTTTTAAAATTCCTGCACTAGCTTATCTAAATAATTTAGATAATTTGTCTGAAAAGTTAAATTTTGTGAATAGTCAAGTTAATGTTCTGCATGACCAATTACAAAATGTAAATAATACTAAAATATTAGAAATTAACTGTTTAATCCACAACGTCAATTCAAAATTAAGGAAATTAATTCTGAAATTAGATCTGATAATTCTAATAATTTTACTGATATTATGGAAATTAATTCTTAAATTAGATCTGATAAAATTACTGAAATTAATACTGAAAATTCTGATAATTTTAACTCTAAAAATTCTAATAATTTTAATTCCAAAAATGCTGATAATTTTATCTCTGAAAATCTTAAGGATAATAGTGAGATTAATCCTGAAAATATTTCTGATAATTCTGAGGATAATAGAGATGAAATTATTTTAGATAATAGTTTAATTATTGCTTTAGATAATTTTGAAAATTATTACAAAACATTAACTAGTGACCCGAATTACTCCACCTATGTTGAGGATATTGAAGGATGTGATTTTGAGGATGAGGAGGAGATGGAATTTTCTGAGATCAAGGCAATAGTCAATAAAAATCACAAAGATTTAAATAAACTAGAATTATTGAAAAAAATTAAAAGGATAAATAAAGAAGAAATAGTGGATGAGTCAGAAATTTTTGAAATAATGAAAATTATGAACTTAAACCCACAACTATTAATTAATCATTTCAACCTTAACTATTCAAATTCAAATTAATTCTTAATTAAATCTTAATGAATTCAAATTCAAATTAATTCTTAATTAATTCAATTAAATCTTAATTAATTCAAATTCAAATTAATTTGTAATTAATTCAATTAAATCTAGATTAATTAAATTCAAATTAATTCTTAATTAATTCAATTAAATCATAATTAATTCAAATTCAAATTAATTCAATTAATCCTTAATTAATTTAATTTTAATTAATTCTTAATTAATTCAAATAATTCTTAATTAATTTAATTTCAATTAATTCTTAGATAACTTAAACTCAAACTAAATAAAATCCTACCCAAACCGGAACAATTAATTTAATAAAATTAAATATGTCAAAGTGGGTTGGAATATTCGCGGGTTCACACTGTAACGCCCGTAAAATTCTCTCAATATTTTTCCTTAAAATATTGATCATGCCTATATAGATTCTTGAGTAACATATGAATACTAGCATGAACCTTAGCATGATTTATTATATAGATTAAAAAGCTAAGTATTAATGGGCCTGACATGAGCCCTTCTAGTACCATGGTTATTAGTGGACCTTGGGTAGAATTTTAACATGAATAGAATTGGGCTCCAATTAGGAATATTAGCATAACTCTTGGTGGACTCATATGTGGGCCTTGCCAAAAATAAGAGTAAATGTAATAAAATAAAGTGCATGCACCAAGGATTGAACCTTGGACCTAGGATAGAGGCAAAGCCTCATCATGCATGTACTAACCAATTCACCTAGAAAGGGAGTGCTAGTGAAAAAGGAAGAGGATTTTAGTTGAAACTAAAGGAAGTGAAGAGTCACCATGAGAAGAGGCACCATGCCCCTTCACTTGCTCTTTACTTAGCATAAAAGAAAGGGATGAGAAGGTGAAGAGGCACTTCACTTAGTATAAAAAGTTTGGATGAGAAGTGAAGAGGCTTAAGTTACTTTTCTTCCACTAAGGCTCTCCCTCTTCTCTCTTCTTCCTCCTCCTTTCCTCCTCCTTGCCGTGAGCTTCAAGAAGGGTTTTCCCCTTGGAAAACTTCACAAGAGGACTCTCTCTTGAAGATCCAAGGTTTACTACAAGGCTACAAGGGCATGGAGTACTCTAAGGTCAAGAAGGTTTCCTTTTGTTTCTCTGGTTGAGGTTTATAACCGAGACAACAAGTGTAAGACTCCCCTCACCTGCAACATAATAGTTTATATATGTTTTATTCATGTTCATGTATGTTCTTGTGATGTGTTGCTAAAAATCATGAAGTTTTTTCCCTATAGGTAAGTTTCGGCCATCATGGATTTTAGGGATTAGGTTTGTGTTTGATGCTATCTAATGACTCCAATGTTTTCTTAATGTTAAGTTATGAGTTATGATGTAAAAAGATGGAGCAAAAAGACCCCTAAAAGTTTAGGCCAAGACTCTCAAGAAGCTATAGACTTTTTGGCCATAAGAAGATGTTTGGGTTCTTTTTGACTAGCTAATGGTTTTTAAATCCTTGTTGATGTTTAATTGAGGGTTTTATATATATTTTAGGTCATGTTTCCCCTCTGAACATGTTCGGTTAATAGCATAAATAAGGACAAAAAAATGAGTTAAAGATGTCATGTTACTTGCTAATGCATCCTAGTGTTAGAGTATGTATTATATGCATGTTGTATGAATCAAATTGCTCTTGTTTTTGTCTTTTTCATGTTGATATGAACCTTAGAAGTTTCTGATCAGTTTCTTAAATTAGGTTTTAGGATGGGTTAAGGTCACTACCTCACTTGATAATGCCCCTTTGTAGTAGGATACTCAATGTATGCATGTTGTATGAGTTGTATAATGTTGTGTTGTGTTTTTATGCCATGATAACCCTATCTAAATATTTTGATAAGTAGAATATATGTGAATTAGGGTTGAATTAAAGGTATCCATGTTTCATTATGCCATGATAGATAAAGAAAAAAGAGAGTTAAAGATGCTATGTTCCTTGCTAATACTTCCTAGTGTTAGAATATGTATTATATGCATGTTGTATGAATCAATTACTCTTGTTTCTTTGTCATTTTCATGTTGGTATGAACCTTAGAAGTTTATGATCAGTACCTTAAATTGGGTTTTAGGATGGGTTAAGATCACTACCTCACTTGATGATGTCTCTTGGTACTAGGATATTCAATGTATGCATGTTGTATGAGTTGTGTGATGTTGGGTTGTGTTTTTATGCCATGATAACCCTATCTAAATATTTTGACCTGTAGAGTATATGTTGAATTAGGGTTGAATTAAAGTTATCCATGTTACATTATGCCATGATAGATGAAAAGAAAAATGGAACAAGTTCCCTAGGCGTATTATCCTTAGTTTTAAATTGAACATTATGTGTTTCATGAATTATGAATGATAAGTTGGCATGTTATGAATTTTCTTACCATGAAATTATGCTTTCTCCATGCCATGTTCATGCTTGAAAGATATGATGATATTTATGCTTTGAATGTATGCCCATGACATGTATGACATTATGAATAAAAGAATGTCTAAAGAGTAATTTCAAAGAAAAGAAAAGTTATGAATGAACTATGAATGATGAAATGCTAAGTATGCTTTATGTCATGCTTCATGTAATAAGATCATATTTATGTCTTTAAGTATTCTATGTAAGTTCCATGAATGATGAAGCATGTGAAGCTATTTTACTTTATGAATGGGCTTGTACCGGACCCTGGTAAGGTCCACGGTTCTGGACTACCGTAGCTGTCCACGGTTCTGGACTACCGCAGCTGTCCACGGTTCTGGGACTACCGTAGCTGTCCAACAGGGATGGGCTCCTTATGTAAGCCTCGATTCTGGGACTACCGTAGCTATCCTCGGTTCTGGGACTACCGTAGCTGTCCTTGATGTGTGGTACAAGCCAGGGCCCCCATGATGTTATGATTATGTTTAAGTATTTATAATTATGATTTTCAAATAAGCATCCTTATGTTATGTGCATTTAACTCATGCATTCATTCATGTTATGCATCTATTCGATGTCAAGTATATTATATGCTTATGTTTATGTCAAGAATTATGTCATGTTAAGTATGTTCTTATGTTTATGTTCATGTCAAGAATTATGTCATGTTAAGTATGTTCTTATGCTTATGTTTATGTCAAAAATTATACCATGTTAAGTATGTTCTTATGTTTATGTTTAATGTTTATGCACATGTTTATGTTTAATGATATTGCATATGCTATGCTTAATGTTTTTGCACATGTTTATGTTTAATGATATTGCATACGATATGTTTAATGTTTATGCACGTGTTTATGTTTAATGATATTGCATATGCTATGTTTAATGTTTATGCACATATTTATGTTTAATGATATTGCACATGCTATGTTTAATGTTTATGCACATGTTTATGTTTAATGATATTGCATATGCTATGGTTAATGTTTATGCACATGTTTATGTTTAATGATATTGCATATGCTATGTCTAATGTTTATGCACATGATTATGTGAATGCTAAGTGTTTATGCTTATGTGCTTAGATGCTTTAAGTATTTATTCATGTTATATGTTTATGTCAAATGATGTAGATTTCTACTTATATGTGATGTATGGATTTTGTGAGTAAGCAAGGAGCTTACTAAGCATTTTATGCTTATAGTCTACCTTCTTATGTTGCAGATCCAACTAATGGTTTCTAAAGAAGGGGAAGCAGCAGGAGGGCATGTGTGTGTGTGTGGCAGTGACTTGGCAGAACGATCCTACTGTTGTCCTTACTCTTACTTATGGACTTATTTCTCATGGACTTAATGTTGCTACTTATAATCTGCATGTGTTAGTTCTTATGTTTATGCTTACAACTTGTTGGAGTTGAAGTTCTTTAGGATATACATGCTTAATGTAGAACTATATACTTTCTTGTTAAATATGCTATGCTATGATCCACATGCTTAAAGTAGTTTAGTTAGAAAGAAATTTATCCAATTGTATATGTTCATGATTTAGTATTATTTTCGCTGCTATATTTCCGCTTCATATGCAATAATGCACGAAAGAAAAAAAAAGTAACGCGTCGCTCACGTAAGGGGCGAGCGTTACACACACGACATGTATCAAATCGGGAATTTGATACATCTTTAGAAACTTAATTAAAAAAAGTTTTTGTTTGAATCATGCATTAATGCCATGAACATGCATTTGCAATTTTTTAAATATATGTCATGCCATTCATGTTTAATTTTATGCATGATTTAGAACAGCTATAGGAAAAAGAATAGTTGAAACTTGATCAACCTAGTATTAGGTGGAGGTGAGATGATAGTACGTTAGGGAAGCCCTTCTAATAAGGTCAAGTATATTCTACTTGGTCTATTTAGTCTGGTGGAACTAGCCGAAGCTACCGATCCAAAACCTAAGCTAGTTAGACCAAAATTTTTCAAGAAGTAATTTGAAAATGAATTTTCGATAAAAGGTTTGTCAAAGAAAGGGTTGATGATCCAATAAGGCTACGGCCAAAGAAGGTCTTGTGCCTCGCCAAGACCTGGAAGCCAATTATCGAAAATCAAATTCACTTTACTATTTGATAAATTTGAATCTAACATAAGTTTCAATTAAATCATAGATTTAACAATGAATTAAGAAAAATGATTCAAGCATCTCACAATACACCTATAAGGCAACCATGCTTGCTGTATTGAGACATCTAAAATGGGTGAGATGTTAAGGACTAATAAATTGAAAAATATTTTTCAAAATTGTTTTTCAAAATGGTTAGAATATTTTTCTAAAAATATATTTTCAAAATAGTGCTTCAACATAATAATATTTTTATGAATTTCATGATTGTCTGATTGCTTATACATATTATAGATTTTGAAAAATTATATTCCTTTAAAAAATTGTTTGACCTACACAATTGGACACAAGCCTCCTAGGACAACACTAAAGTTCCTTAAGATACTTAGATAGAATCAAACGGTGTCGGGTACAGGGGGAGTGGTTTATTCTTTGAATTTTCTTTCAAAAATTATGCTCGAAAAATCACTATCTTTTAAAATGTCTTTTAAAAATTGTCCTGTCGTTTAAAATGGTTTTCGAAAAATGTGCTTTAAATACTATTACTTATGTTTTTCGAAAACTATGTCTGACAAATTACCTTCATTTCAAAATATTTTTTGAAATTTCAAAATACATTCTGAAAATTGTGCCTATGTCTCATTTGATTTTGATAAACCCTAGAGACACAGAAGAAGATCCACTTCATGATCTACAAGGACTCCTAGGATGTGTCAAATTTAGAGAGAGTCTGAGTCAAAAGAAGAATTTCAGAAAAGTTTTTTTTGGTAATTAACTATTTTGAAACTATTAGATAATTCCTTTGATCTGAACTAAACCCTGAAGACTTAGAGGAAGAGTACTTGTGGTCAACAAGCTTCCTAGGATTGGGTCAAGTTTAGGGGGAGGTCAAATTATAAAGAATTATTTAATATATTTTCATGCACTGCATTAGTAAGTCATTTTTGAAAACATAATCTCTTTTTAAAGTACTGATTTTTAATCATATTATCTCTCTTCAATCTCTATCATATTCAAAACAGTTTTTTTGGAAATAATGTTTACTTGAGTTGGAGAATTTCCAGGATACTTAGGAAAATGTCCTTGTAGTCAACAAGATTTCCTAAGATTGTGTCAGATTAGAAAAGAAATCATGTCAAGTAAAATAGTATGTTTTAAAAACAAGACTTTTCTAGGTACTTATACTTTTTTAAAAAAAATAAGTACATATACTTTTCAAAAATTCTAATATTTTTCTAAGTACTTATACTTTTCAAAATTTTAATATTTTTCAAAAGTGCTTATACTCTTCAAAATTTACTAATATTTTTCAAAAAGTACTTGCATTTTTTAAAGATCATAATATTTTTCAAAAAGTACATGCATTTTTCAAAGATCATAAAATTTCTCAAAAATAAGTTCTTGCATTTTTCAAAGCTCATAACATTTTTTAAGTACTTGCACTTTTCAAAGCTCATAATATTTTCTCAAAAGTACAAAATATCATTCAAAATACAAAGCTCTTACACTATTTCTGAAAATGCACTAGTGAAAATCTTTCTATGAGTAAATTTTTTGAAATTTTTTTTCAAAATGAAAGTTTTCTAAAGCAATATTTTTTAAGTGAGAAGTTTTTTTGAGTTACAAAATACTTTTCAAAGTGAAATTCTTTTTGGGTGCAATTTAAGTACTTAGTTTTATGCTATGCTTTCAAAAAGTTATACTAAGTAGTTTCAAAAAGAACCAAATGTTTTCATTGTTGGTGCAAATATTTTTTGATGTATGACAAAAGGGGTGAGATGCACTTAAGTTAGAAACTTTTTTAACTCTTACCAGAAGGATTAAAAAGGAAAATCAAAATGTCTTTTTTAACTCTTACCAGAAGGATAAAAAATGAAAATCAAAATGTTTTTCAAAAAGGCGGAAAGTAAGCCTAAGTTAGAAGTTTTTCTTTTTTTTCCCAAAAGATCAAAACTTAGATTATTTTTTTCTAAGGTTTATCCATTTCAACCAATCTAACTTAAGATATTGTCAAACATCAAAAAGGGGGAGATTGTTGGTGCAAGTTGCATCAGTGATGTCTTCCTCTGAGTGTTTCAATGTTTAACAATATGCTTAAGTCAGTGATACATTGAACAAGGGAAGGGTGAGTGAAGAAAACTGGACCAAGGTAAACCAAAGTCCTAATTAACCTAAGCACTAAGTCCTGATCATGGATTGGGCACTAAGTCCTGGCTGCGGGCTAGGCAACTAAGTCCTGACTGGATGTTGGGCACGAAGTCCTGGTCGGGGACTGGGCACCGAAGACCTGGTTCGAGGAATTGGGCACTAAGTCCTGGCCGAGGGTTGGGCACCGAAGACCTGGTTCGGGGAATTGGGCACGAAGACCTGGCCGAGGGTTGCGCACCGAAGTCCTGGACCTAGGGGTTGGGCACGAAGTCTTGGTCCGAGGGATTGAGCAACTTAGCTGAGCGATGACTAAGGACAGAAGTAGAGACGGGTCGAGGGTCGGGCGTCTTGAGATCCGAGAGTATCGAAGGCTAAGCTATAGTCCACCTGAATGGACTGGGTGGCAACCGTCTCCTGAGAGGAGTAGGTGAAAGGTGTGTTCCCAGGGGTGGGAACTTGTGTCGGTTTGACCTAGGGTTTCGTGGAAATTCGAAGTCAGAACCAAGTCCATAAGGTTAAGAATGTGTGTATATTTGTTTGTATTTTTGTATCTTGAAGGTACCTAAAATGGAAGACAAAGCAGGCAAACAACACACAAAGGGGTTGGAAGACCAGCCTGCTAGGCACCCCCATTGAAGGGGGCGACCCCATTAAAAGGGGAAAGAAACCCTTTCATTCAGTCGCCCGTGTTCAAAGATGTATTTGCTGCTGCAAGTTTGAAGCAGAGATAAGCTTTGACTGGGGTCATTCAGGCGCCTGGGAGGTCCAGGGCGCCCTGGTCAGAAGCCTTATCGGCTGTGATGAGGTCGGCGCAGAGATAAGCTTTGACCAAGCCCTTTGGGGCGCCCCCATCAACACAGGCGCCCCAATGAAGCCTATAAAAGGGGCTTTGACCCCAAGGCTCTGGACATGAATTCCAAGATCCATTCTGAGCTTTCTGACTGACGACAAAGTGCTAAAGATAAGGCACTACGACCGGGAGGCTCCAGGAGGAAGTGCGTGGCACTTCGGAGGTCCAGATCGGCCGAGTCTTCGACCATTTTGTTTTGGTTTGCTTTTATTATTCTGCACTGAATTTCCTATATTTTTTATTGTAATTATTGCACTGTAAGATAGGTTTCTCTACCTCCGGAAAGTCCGAAAAGGAGACCAATAGTCGACGAGCGTTCCCGTGCTTAGGCCTTGGATGTACTGACCCTGGGGGGTTGGGAACCAAGTAAATCCCGTGTGCAATCTGTCGTATGTTTTGTGTCGTTCTTTACTTTACTGTTTAATATTGCGCTGCTACTAACGCTCTGTTTAAGTATGAACCGAAAAGCTTACGATTTACCGTGAAGATTTTTAAAGGTCGATATTCACCCCCCCCCCCAATATCTACGACACCGGTCCTACAATAGGCACTAAGTCCTAGTTCTATGAATTGGGCACTAAGTCCTGGCCGCGGGCCGGGCAACTAAGTCCTGACGTAAGGTTGAGCAATAAGACCTGGTGTGTGAANAACCGGGGGAGCCGGTTGGCAAAAAGGTAAATTCTCCCAAGAGGAGTAGGTGAGGGTGCGTTCCCCGTAGGAGGGAACATTAGGTGTCGGTTCGACCTAGGGTTCCATTTGGGATACCCAAAGTCAAAACCAAGACAGCTTAGGCTGTAAAAAAAAAAGTTTAATATATCATATTTGCTTCTTGTGTTTGGAACTAACCCTGGTTGTAAGAAATGAACGGACGATGTTTCTACAGCTCAAGCGCCTCATTGGAAGGAGGTGCCTCATTGGGCTAGGCGCCGTGTGGATACAGGCGCCCCAGTGCAAGGCCAAACTAAGCCATCGAAGCAAACTGCCACGAAAGCCTTTGGACCATGTCAAGCTAGGCGCCTGTGTTAACACAGGCACCTCAGTCAGCTCAGGCGCCCCAGTTGAAGGGATAAGCGTTGCCCGAGTCTGCGGATAGGAGTTCTCGCAGAAGAGGCCACGTGTCAGATGCCCCCTTCAACACAGGCGCCCATGCAACCAGTATAAATAGGGGTTCACCCCCAAGGCTTCAACATAACTTGAAAATCTCGCTCTCAACACTTTCGCTCAAGCACTACGCTTCGACACACTCCGCACTCGCGATTCAAGTGCCGGCGATGACCCACTGCTCCGAAATTTCATCCACTCCGGTCGTCGGTAAAAGCTTAAATTTCTTAAGTGTTGTAACATCTTTGTTTTAATTCTATATCTGTACTTCAAATTATAAACATTCTTTGAATATAGAATTTCCCATAGTAAATGGTCAAGGACCGTGGGCCTTGGAGTAGGAGCCGACTGCGACTCCGAACCAAGTAAACCAAACCGTGTTAGCGACTTTGTTTTCCTCTTTCCGCTGTGTAATTTCTCTTAATTTTCCAAAAATTTTCAGATCGATATTCACCCCCCCCCCCTCTATCGATTTACTCCGATCCAATATATTGAACCAACTCTAGTACTTTCAAGCAAGAAAAAGGACCAAACCAAATTGAACCGTTCTTGTTCGGGTCCTGTCTAACCAAGTTAGCTACTTACTAACTGTTATAAAACAGTAGCTTTCGCTAGGGTTAGTCAAGTTAATTAATCTGATCAAGTTAGATTTTCTAAGCTTGACACTTAACCTGATTGCTATTCAAGTTGTATTTATTGCCCCAATTACTGCAGATACACTGACTTAAAGCATCTTGAATCAAGGCATAGACCTAAGCATCTCAACCCAGTCTTGGTTATCAATCAAAGTACCCTAAGGTGCTTGTGAGATGCTGGCTTCTAGATCTATAGGCGCATGCAGTTCTAGGGTTAGGGCCTAAGCTAAGTCCATTTGTGCAAAAACCCTAGTTTTGAAGGGGGGTAAGTTTTAAAAAAAAAACTAAGTTGGAAAATTATTTAAATTTAAAAAATTTTGAATTTAAACTTTCAGAAAAAATTGAAAAATAGGAACAATTTTTGAAAAATAGAGAACAGTCCTATTCTACTAAGCACGACCCTAACTGCCTTCTTAGTGAGCTAAACTCAGATTCAGGTAAGGGTTTGGTTGTAGTCAAGCTGGAAATCCTTAAGCATGTGCATCATCCATAAAAGTTGTGCCACACACTCTCCTAGGGCAATATATTCTGCTTTGGTTGTGGATAAGGCTACGCAGTGTTGTTTTTCCTAGTACCCTTAAGCATTATTTTTGAGTCTTGGAGGTTCCTAATCAGGCCACTAGTAGAATTTCCTTAATTTACTTCGTATATTCACCGAAGTCATAGATAGATAATTACCGAAGTAGACGCACGTGAAGTAAAAAGAGATTATTTTACTTCGCCATATAACCGAAGTCATATGCATGAAAATAGCGAAGTCTTTTACCGGTTTAAAGAGGGTAAACCGGTTCAGATTTGGACCGATTTTGAAGTAAAAACTTGTCTTTTACTTCGTTGGTTTTGTAAAGTGCCGAAGTAATCGATGATATATAACTTTACAATTTAAATTAATTGTCGAAGTAAAAAAATATCTGTTGCTTTAGTAGTTTTGCAATACGACGAAGTAATAGATGATATGTAACTTCACGGTTTATATTAATTGTTGAAGCAAATATATTTTATAACTTCGCCAGTATTTATATTTATCGAAGTATATAGTATTATGTTACTTCGTCGTATACATTTATTGACACAGTAATCGATTTAAAAGACTTCATTGTTTTGTATGATACAGAAGTAATAGATTTAAAACGACTTCACAATTATTAAATTGTGATGAAGTAAATATGCTTTTTAACTTCATCTCAATTTAAATGGATGAAGTATTTTATTTTTGATTACTTCACCATCAAATTTTATTATCGAAGTAAATAATCATATTTTATTACAATATAATTTTAATTTAATGAAGTAAATGTCGATTACCACAACACTAATTTAATAAAAGAGTGAAGTAAAAATTATTTTTACTTCATTAAAATTAAACAATTATCCATTCAAAATGATGAATATATATCAACGAATCCATCAATGCACAAGTACATATCTACAAATCCACAAGTATATATAACCAAAATATATATCCACAAGTTTATCCAAAATCCATAATGAAATAACAAAATATGTATCCTAAGTACACCACCAATTTAGACACCTACATATGAGTAGACAAATTCACTTCTGACATCATCATATTCGGATTGTTGGTAATATTGATTCTTGATTGTTCCTGCAAACTTTTATGCAAAAATACAAAATTAATGCATTAGATTCTTCCAACTGTAATAGTTTATCTCAATTATAAACCAAAGCATATAATAAAAAATATATTACCATCTTCTCTAATTGTGGATTTTCACATTCAACTATCTCTTTTATGTACCTCATCACACAATATCCACATTCAATAGAACCACTTTGTTTTAGATTACCCTACAATGAAATATAAAAGGTAATGTAATGGTCACAATCAAGTTATAAGAACCATCCATTCATATCTTCATACATAAGCACAATATACTGTTAATTGTTTAAAAACTGATCTTTTAGAGATAACCTTTGAGGCATTATACATCTTGACCCCACTACATTTTAAAAAGTAAAAAAGTTATTTTTTTCATATTTATAAGTGAATGCATTCGAAATCAACATAATCTACTACTTACTTGGTCACTATAGTTTTCCATACATCGTCGCGATTTCTGTTTGACATAGAGTCCAATAAATATATCATATTTTTATCTTCATTGACGATAGTCAAAATCCAATGGTACCTGGAAAATGAAAATATAATATTGACTAGTATGCAGTAAAAATCAATAAATAGCTAAAATATTACCCAGTGTTACATGGGATGAGGCAAATGCTATCTCTACAGATTGCTTTTAAGTGATCAACAATATTTTGTGATAAGTCACGACCGTCTTTGCCAAGTGAACATGTAGGTATGTAGTTGGGATCCATAAATGAAATATAATCAGTTATGTCTTCGTCCCTCAAATATTTGTAGAGATGACTGCACGCAAATATTATATAACTCGGTTAGAAATGTTTCAAGATATGGATAAGTTCCAAAAAAATATAAATATGCAAACAAACATTGTATGTTAGACATAACATACCCCATATAAATCAAAATTTGTCTGGCACTTATCTCTCTCATTACCATAAAGCGGAGGACACCTTCTCTTAGCAATCCTTCTCTTAGCAATCGTATGCTTTTAGGACGTCCAAACTTAGCATCCTCAAACTTAATGTATATGCTCTCTGATTCATTCATCAATCTAACAACATGAGAATAAATATACTTGTATACCATAGATAATATTTTTTCAATATCCTTTAATTTTTCGTGCTGACCAGGATTATCTGACAGAGCAAATGGTTGAGGTATCCAGCTTCCTCTGCTCATGGGAAGCTTACTTTTCTTGGTCGCTGGAATTCTCAGCAAATGCCATGTGTTTGGCTCAATCCATGCACAGACAATAATTGTGAGTTGTTAATTAAAGAATAATCTAACTAAAACTGATCGACCGACGTTAACCTGTCAGCGAAACTCACTGCCTCTGTTTTTAACGCAGGAGAGGAATTGGGGTTGGCTGGGTCTGTGCGGGTGTGTTCTGTTCATGGTTGGGGGGTTGATGAATGTGATTAAGGTGTTCAAGATGCTGCAAATGGACGGGCTGAGGCTTGAGAAGCTACGAGGCTCTGCATATAAGAGGTTAAGTAAAGACGGAGACGATCAACTTCCATTGATACATGGAAGCAGTAAGATGAAGAAGCAAGTTGAGGAGCCTATGTTTGCATGTGCCGAGTCGATTCCTACACTTTACAAAGATGCGCTATTAGGAGCCAAAGTCTGAAGCAGTAAAAAGTTCGTCTTCTTCAGGAGAAAACTGGAGCACGAGAGCGATCGAGCGACAGAAGTCACCAGGACCTCTTAAATACACACATTTCATTTCAAGGGAATAATATAAAATCTATTGTCCTTTTTTTACCTGAATCATTATTGTCATCGTCCTTTTTATAAGAAAAAAGACAGCTCTAGCAATTTCTACGCAGTCCTCGAGCAAAATCCGGAGCTGGAGGTGTCATCGAGCTCCGAGCAGGGCCGCGGCCGGACGTCGACTGCCACTCCCCTCACGGACGAGCACCGCCACGCCACTCGGCACGTCGTCGGGCAAAAGGGGGCGGCGCGTCATCGGGAGAAGAAGGGGGAGGTGTTGTGCGCGATGAAGTTAGGGCTCGAGTATATTTGGAGAGTTTTAATTAGGATTACTTTAAAAACAAATATAAAGAGATTAATTTATTTATAAAAGAAAAAATATTTTAGTTTATTTAAATTTATTACTTCGGTATAAAAATTTATGGATTTTATTTGGTAACTTATTACTTCATCAAATATTTATTATGAAGTAAAATATCACATTAATTTAATAGTAAGACCCATAATTTTTAAGCAACGAAGTTTAAAGTGAAATTTACTTCATCAAATTTAGTACTGAAGCTGATTAACATGTATTACTTCGTTAAACGATTTCGCTGAAGTAATCTATGGCGAAGTCTATTCTTGATTTTCACATAGTAGTTAGAGTTGGTGAAAGTAACTATGTAACCAGTATCACAGAGCTGACTAATACTAAGCAAATTGAACTTAAAATTTTCAACCAAGACTACTTTCTTAATAACAAAATCAGATTTAAGTTCAATGTTATCTGACCCAATTACTTTGAGTGTAGCATTGTTGTCAAATGTTACTGAGCCTAGGTTCTTGAACTTGATTTTGGTGAATTTCAATTTGTCTCCAGTCATGTGTCTGGAGCATCCGCTATCCAACATCCACTGGTCCAAATCTTTATGTTCCTACACATAAAGTACTTGTTCATTTGGATCCATTAGAGTTAGGGATAGCCTAAATTGAATTTCATAGCCTAGTCTGTCTCACCTAATCTAGCATTATCAAACATGTTAACCTTATGGGTTTTGTGAGACAGGTTTTCAAAAATAAATATTTTAATTTTGGAAAACATGGTTAATTTTGAAGACATTGAATTAATTTTGAAAATTTTATAAGGTTAAGTTTATTGACTTTGAAAAATGTGTTGAATCTAAGTAATTGAAATTTGTGTTAGATTTAAATTTAACAAATAGTAACTTGAATTTGAGTTTCGAAAATTGGCTTCTAGGTCTTGGCGAGGCACAGAGGCCTTCTTTGGCCATAGCCTTTTTGGAGCAACAACCCTTTCCTTGACAAAGCCATTGAACGAAATTTCATTTTCAAAATGACTTTTAGAAAAATTCTGGTCTAACTGGTTTGGGTCATGGATCGGTAGCTCCGGCTAGTTCCACCAGACTAAACAGACCATGTAGGGTACGTCTTACCTTACTTGACCTTATTAGAAGGACTTCCCTAACGTACTATCATCTCACCTCCACCCAGTACTATGTTGTTCAAATTTCAGTTAAGTCTTTCATCCTTAATCTAACCAATCCTAAGTCTAAGCATGATACAAAAAATTGCAGAAAGAAAATAGACAAGCAAGCAAGCAATTCAGTAAAATTATCTAACTATAAATATGGTCTTTATATTGGCTCCCCCCGAACTATAGCCTCGATAAGGGTTAGGCAAGATGTGAATCTTGTCCTTAGGGATCCAATACCGGTTTGGTCCAGCTTGTTTATGTAAACATAGCTTGGGGACCCATGCTTGGACTCGGGTTCTAGGTTGGTTCAATACAGAATAATATGAACGTTGTCTTGACTTGGTTCGATAACCAAGTTCGGATCGATTGAGTACGGACTTCTGCTTTCCAAGGATCATGTCAAGACCCTTGGAACCTGAAGTAAACTGTTCCAAGGCAACTCTGAGCTCCTTCCCTTGAGGTTTCAGGGAGGAATTCTCTTCCTCAAGTTTTTGGACTTGAGTTGAGTTTCCTTCCAGAATTTGCTCGGTCAAGGACCTCGAGTTGACTTCCTCTTTCAGGAGTTTTACTTCCTATCGAAGGAACTCAACCTGGATTTTGGCTTTCGCCAAGTTACGAGACAAGTAAGAAATTTATTTTGATAACTCATATTCTGAGTAATCTCTTACAGTGATTTGCCCGTTCTCTGAGATTGTGAGTCTTCCGTCGTCTGGTTCCGATTTTGATCCGGAGTCGACGTCTTCTGAGGCGGTTAGGGCGAGTAGATTCCCGTGCGGGACTTCTTCTTCTTCTTCAGAAGATGATTCGTCCTAATTGGCTTGAAGAGCCTTCTTCCTGCGCTCCTTCTTGATTTCCTTCAGGTTGGGGCACTCTGACTTGAAGTGTCCCTTTTTGTTGCATTCGTAGCAAGTAACGTTGGTCTTGCTCTTCGAGCTCGTTGAAGGTTCTGTTGGATCTTCCTTTCTTCAGCTTGATTTCTTCTTGCTCGTTTGGTACTTTAGTTCTTTGTAGTAATCCCAAGCTAGCCAAACCAACTTGGGTCGATCCCCTTCACTATCTTCTGATTCTGAGTCTGAGTTGAACTCGAGTGCTGGTTAAGGCTTCTTTTTGGGAGTTTTTCCTTGAGATTTTCCTGCAACAAAGGCTATACCTTTCTCGATCAAGGTAGTGTTAGTCTGTTCGTGCAGTTCTAATTCAGAAAATAGCTCATCTAGCTTAATTTCAGATAAATTCCTTGAAACTTTGAAGACATCCACCATAGACGCCCACAGTGAGTTTCTAGGAAAAGAATTTAACGTATACCTTATCAGGTCACGGTTTTCAACCTTGTGACCTATCGTGTGCACTCCATTCATCAGCTCCTGGATTCTGGCGTAGAGTTGGGCTGTAGTCTCGCCATCGTGCATCTTGATTGTGTAGAGTCTGTTAAGTAACAGATCTCTTTTGTGGATCCTTATATCGGAAGTACCTTCGTGCAACTCGATCAGCTTGTTCTAAAGCTCCTTCGCGATGTTAAAGGGTCCTACCCGGTTCAGCTCCTCTTTTGTTATGTCGCATTGAAAAGTTTGGGTCGCCTTTGCGTCGGCCTCAATTTTCTTCTTCAGTGGGACATCCCACTCGGTATAGTGTTGCACCTCGCCTTGTGCATTTTTTGAAATTTCCAGCCCAGACTGGATAATTATCCGCATGTCCACCTGAGTTTTCAGGTGGACTTTCATCTTGCTCTTCCAGTAGGAGAAATCTTCTCCACTGAAAAGAGGGTCTGGCGATGCTGTATCCCTCTTGCATGACCATTAAAATTTTCTAAAAAAGAATTAACAAAAAGAACTTGTTCCAAGACTGCGTCTTGGATTAGTAGTGCGGGAAGATTTTTTATTGCGGAGAAAGATCGAGTGGTGTTGCACCAACCTTGATTAACGAGAAAATTTGAGCGAAAAAAAAATTTAAAATTCATAAATCCGAAAAAAAAAAATTCTCAAACTGGTTGTTGCACTAAATTTGAGCCACCCGCTCGGATACCACTGGTGGGATCGGATTGAATCGATAGAGGGGGGGTGAATATCGATCGTAAAAATTTTCTGACAAATAGAACAATTACGTAGCGGAAACAGTAAAATCAATCGCTAACACGATTACTTTTTACTTGGTTCGGAGTCGCGCTCGGCTCCTACTCCAAGGCCCACGGTACTTGACCGTTTACGATGGGCAATTCTATATTCAAAAAGAGTTTACAAGTTGGAGTACAAATATAGAACTGAAAATGAAATTACAACACTTAAAGAATTAAACTTTTACCGACGACCGGGGAGGTTGGATGTTCGGAGCAGTGGGTCGTCGGCGGCGCTTGAATCGCGAGTACGAATCTTGTCGGAGAGTAGCACTTGAACGAAAGTGTTGAGAGCGAGATTTGCAAGTTATTCTGAAGCCTTGGTGGGAACCCCTATTTATAATGGTCAATAGGGTGCCTGTGTTGAAGGGGGCGCCTAACACGTGACATATCCTACGAGAACTCCAATCCGCAGACTCCGCCAGCGCTTATCCCTTCAACTGGGGCGCCTGAGCTGACTGGGGCGCCTGTGTTAACACAGGCGCCTAGCTTAACTTGGTCTAGAGGCTTGCGTGGCAGTTTGCTTCGAATGCTCTGTTTAACCCTTCACTGGGGCGCCTGTCTCAATACAGGTGCCTAGCCCAGCTAGGGTGCATCACTCCATTGAGGCGCCTGAGTGCAGAAAACTCCTTTCATTCGTTCCTGCAACCAGGGTTAGTTCCAAAGACATACAATGCATACAAATGATAAGATTAGAACATTATTTACAGCCTGAGCTGTCTTGGTTCTGACTTTGGGTCTACCAAATGGAATCCTAGGTCGAACCGACGCCTAATGTTCCCTCCTACGGGGAGCGCGTCCTCACCTACTCCTCTCGGGAGAATTTACCTTTTTACCAACCGGTTCCTCCAGTTGGACTTTTGCCCAGCTTCACTCACCAGGTCTTCGGTGCCCAGTCCTCGACCAGGTCTTAGTGCCCAGCATCACTCACCATGTCATCGGTGCCTAGTCCTCGACCAGGTCTTCGTTACCAATCCGCGATCAGGTCTTCGTGCCCAGCCTCACTCACCAGGTCTTCGTGCCCAACCTTACGTCAGGACTTAGTTGCCCAGCTCGCGGCCAGGACTTAGTGCCCAATTCATAGAACCAGGACTTAGTGCCTAGTGTACCTAGGACTTTCCTGCACACTTAATAAGCTTGTTAGATCACAACCAAATCTTAACTTTTGAACCCTTTTCCATTATCAAAACAAAGGTTTGACATTGGTGCTTCCGGCACCAACACGGACTTCCAGAGTTGCTCGAGACCTTTACATTTTGGATTGTGTATTACGAGTTGTACTTATTTCATTATTATTTGTGCCTGTACTTAGACATTAAGATAGGTTCCTCCACCTCCTGAAATTTTTCAGAAAGGAGACCACTAGTGGACATACGCTTCTCGTAATTAGGCCTTGGACGTACTGACCCTGAGGGGTTGAGAACCAAGTAAATCCTGCATGTTTGCATTGTATATTTTCGCATTATCTTTTATTCCGCTGCTACTAACAACTCTGATATTAAGCGAACGATCGACGAAGGTCCAACGAAATGTTTTTGCGAAGCGATATTTACCCCCCTCTATCGCTCAATCTTTTTTTTTTGATTTACAAGGGGTATCCAGGCTTGCGCCCGACTAATCCACTTGGCTGACCGACCCTACCCACAACCTTCAAAAAGAGTCCCCACACAACAACGAGGGTAAATCGTGGGATGGAGACACGTGGCGACTTCACCACCGATGATATCGGTACCCGATGGCCCGACCAAGCAGCAGCCTATGACGATTTCTTCCGTCAGCATACAGCGCGCTCTGCCAGGGAGGAATCGAACTCGGAAAGTGAGGGATCACCCAAGTGAGCCATTACCAATTATGCCATGCCCACGGGGGCCCCTCTATCGCTAAATCTAGATCCTACATGTGCATATCAACCATATACAACTGGTATCTGCTTGTGAGGGATTGTCTTAACAGCCGCCCAATGATCCATTCCTGGATCCGACTGGTATCTGCTTGTGACGCCCAAAGCATACGATACATCGGGCCTAGTACATAACATAGCATACATGATAGATCCTATCGCGGATGCATAGGGAATCTTATTCATGCAAATCCTCTCGTCTTCTGTGCGCGGACACATAGACTTTGAAAGGTTAATCCCATGCCTGATGGGAAGGTAAACTTTCTTGGATTCCGACATGCTAAACCTTTTTAGCACTCGGTCTATATATGTAGACTGCGAAAGACCAAGCAACCGTTTTGATCTATCTCTATATATTCTAATCCCAAGGATATAGGTTGCTTCTCCCAGGTCTTTCATGGAGAAAGTTTTGGACAACCAAATTTTAACTGTCTGTAAGACTGATATATCGTTTCCTATAAGTAAGATGTCGTCAACATATAATACTAGGAATACGACTGCACTCCCACTAACCTTCCTGTACACACAAGGTTCGTCAGGATTTTGTGAGAAATCAAACTCTTTGATTGTCTCATCAAAACGGATGTTCCAGCTTCTGGATGCTTGCTTCAGTCTATATATGGATTGTCGAAGCTTGCATACTTTGGTTTTATCAACCGATGTGAAACCTTCAGGTTGTATCATGTATACATCCTCAAGCAGGTTTCCGTTAAGGAAAGCTGTTTTCACATCCATTTGCCATATCTCATAATCATAATGAGCTGCTATGGCTAGGAGCATCCGAATGGATTTATCCATAGCTACTGGCGAATAGGTTTTGTCATAATCAATTCCTTGCTTCTGACGATATCCTTTTGCCACTAATCTAGCCTTAAAGGTAACAACATTACCTTTCATGTCGGTTTTCTTCTTGAAAACCCACTTGCACCCTATGGGCTTAATCCCTTCAGGTGGTTTAACCAAGTCCCATACTTGGTTTTCGTACATGGAATCCATTTCCGATTTCATGGCCTCAAGCCATTTATCCCTTTCTGAACTTTTCAGAACATCTTCATAACTGATAGGTTCATCGTCGTTCGATTCACTTATGAGAAATCCATATCTCTCTGGAATATTGCGTGTCCTATCAGATCTACGAAGAGGTGGTGCAGTTTTAGGTTCAACTGATAGCTCATCATTATGAGTTATTGGTTGTGAGTCTAGACTAGGTGTCTCTGTAATGTCTATTGGAGTTTCTTGAACTTCATCAAGTTCAATGCCACTCCCACTGTTTTCTTATAAAAAAAATTCCCTTTCCAGAAATACAGCATGCCTTGAAACAAACACCTTTTGTTCCAAGGGATGATAGAATTGGTAACCCTTCGTTTCCTTAGGGTATCCAATAAATAGACATTTATCAGACTTAGCATCCAGTTTGTCTGATACAGTCCGCTTCACATAAGCAAGACAACCCCATATCTTAAGGTGAGTTAAGTGGGGTTTCTTACTATTCCATGTCTCATATGGAGTAGTAGAGACTACCTTGGTCGGGACTCTGTTTAGCAAATAAATAGCTGTCTTAAGTGCATAGCCACAAAAGGATTTTGGAAGAGTTGCATAATTCATCATAGACCTAACCATGTCCATCAAGGTTCGGTTGCGCCTCTCAGATACATCATTATGCTGTGGTGTATATGGCAGAGTCCATTGGGACAATATCTCATTGTCCCTAAGATAATCTTGAAACTCTTGACTTAAGTATTCACCACCTCGATCGGATCGAAGTATCTTAATACTTTTGCCAAGCTGTTTCTCTACTTCATTTCTGAACTCTTTGAATTTCTCAAAGGCTTTAGATTTGTGTTTCATCAAGAACACATACCCGAATCGTGAGTGATCATCGATAAAGGTGATGAAGTAGCTATAGCCTCCTTGTGCAAGAGTTGACATTGGTCCACATACATCAGTATGTATTAGACCAAGCAATTCTCCCACTAGATTACCTTTTCCGGAAAAGGGTAATTTGGTCATCTTGCCTTTTAAGCATGATTCGCATGTATCAAATGAATCGGGTTCAAATGATTCCAAAATTCCACATCGGTGCAATTCCGTCATGTGTTTCTTACTTATATGGCCAAGACGACAATGCCAAGTGTAGGANCATACATACAACTGGTATCTGCTTGTGAGGGATTGTCTTAACAGCCGCCCATGATCCATTCCTGGATCCGACTGGTATCTGCTTGTGACGCTCAAAGCATACGATACATCGGGCCTAGTACATAACATAGCATACATGATAGATCCTATCGCGGATGCATAGGGAATCTTATTCATGCAAATCCTCTCGTCTTCTGTGCGCGGACACATAGACTTTGAAAGGTTGATCCCATGCCTGATGGGAAGGTAACCTTTCTTGGATTCCGACATGCTAAACCTTTTTAGCACTCGGTCTATATATGTAGACTGCGAAAGACCAAGCAACCGTTTTGATCTATCTCTATAGATTCTAATCCCAAGGATATAGGTTGCTTCTCCCAGGTCTTTCATGGAGAAAGTTTTGGACAACCAAATTTTAACTGTCTGTAAGACTGATATATCGTTTCCTATAAGTAAGATGTCATCGACATATAATACTAGGAATACGACTGCACTCCCACTAACCTTCTTGTACACACAAGGTTCGTCAGGATTTTGTGAGAAATCAAACTCTTTGATTGTCTCATCAAAACGGATGTTCCAGCTTCTGGATGCTTGCTTCCAGTCTATATATGGATTGTCGAAGCTTGCCATACTTTGGTTTTATCAACCGATGTGAACCTTCAGGTTGTATCATGTATACATCCTCAAGCAGGTTTCCGTTAAGGAAAGCTGTTTTCAACATCCATTTGCCATATCTCATAATATAATGAGCTGCTATGGCTAGGAGCATCCGAATGGATTTATCCATAGCTACTGGCGAATAGGTTTTGGTCATAATCAATTCCTTGCTTCTGACGATATCCTTTTGCCCACTAATCTAGCCTTAAAGGTAACAACATTACCTTTCATGTCGGTTTTCTTCTTGAAAACCCACTTGCACCTATGGGCTTAATCCCTTCAGGTGGTTTAACCAAGTCCCATACTTGGTTTTCGTACATGGAATCCATTTCCGATTTCATGGCCTCAAGCCATTTATCCCTTTCTGAACTTTTCAGAACATCTTCATAACTGATAGGTTCATCGTCGTTCGATTCACTTATGAGAAATCCATATCTCTCTGGAATATTGCGTGTCCTATCAGATCTACGAAGAGGTGGTGCAGTTTTAGGTTCAACTGATAGCTCATCATTATGAGTTATTGGTTGTGAGTCTAGACTAGGTGTCTCTGTAATGTCTATTGGAGTTTCTTGAACTTCATCAAGTTCAATGCCACTCCCACTGTTTTCTTATAAAAAAATTCCCTTTCCAGAAATAAGCATGCCTTGAAACAAACACCTTTTGTTCCAAGGGATGATAGAATTGGTAACCCTTCGTTCCTTAGGGTATCCAATAAATAGACATTTATCAGACTTAGCATCCAGTTTGTCTGATACAGTCCGCTTCACATAAGCAAGACAACCCCATATTTAAGGTGAGTTAAGTGGGGTTTCTTACTATTCCATGTCTCATATGGAGTAGTAGAGACTACCTTGGTCGGGACTCTGTTTAGCAAATAAATAGCTGTCTTAAGTGCATAGCCACAAAGGATTTTGGAAGAGTTGCTAATTCATCATAGACCTAACCATGTCCATCAAGGTTCGGTTGCGCCTCTCAGATACCATCATTATGCTGTGGTGTATATGGCAGAGTCCATTGGGAAATATCTCATTGTCCTAAGATAATCTTGAAACTCTTGACTTAAGTATTCACCACCCTCGATCGGATCGAAGTATCTTAATACTTTTGCCAAGCTGTTTCTCTACTTCATTTCTGAACTCTTTGAATTTCTCAAAGGCTTTAGATTTGTGTTTCATCAAGAACACATACCCGAATCGTGAGTGATCATCGATAAAGGTGATGAAGTAGCTATAGCCTCCTTGTGCAAGAGTTGACATTGGTCCACATACATCAGTATGTATTAGACCAAGCAATTCTCCCACTAGATTACCTTTTCCGGAAAAGGGTAATTTGGTCATCTTGCCTTTTAAGCATGATTCGCATGTATCAAATGAATCGGGTTCAAATGATTCCAAAATTCCACATCGGTGCAATTCGGTCATGTGTTTCTTACTTATATGGCCAAGACGACAATGCCATGTGTAGGAGTCTATTCGATTATCTATTCTAGCACGTTTGTTGCTTACTTCGATATTGAAAACGTCACCGGATAAATCTAACGTGTAGATGTCATTGCACAAAGTTCCATTCCCATAAAGAACGCCATTTAAAGTTATGTAACAACAATTGTTACTAAAAGTTAAATGATAACCCTTTTCATTCAAACATGAAATAGATACAATGCTCTTTATTAACGAAGGAACGAAATAACAATTATCCAATTCTAAGACACGTCCAGTCGGGAGCTTTAGCAAATATGTTCCGATGGCAACAGCAGCAATCTTTGCTCCATTTCCAACTCGCAAATCCGCTTCTCCCTTAACGAGTCTTCTTCTATTCCTTAGCCCCTGTATGTCATTACATATATGTGAGCTACACCCAGTATCAAGTACCCAGGTATTTGAGGAAATAGAGTGACATTCAATAACGAAGATACCTGAAGAGGACGGGGCATCGGATGCCTTCTTCTTCAAGGACTCAAGATAAACCTTGCAATTTCTTCGCCAGTGACCCTCCTTGCCACAGTGATGGCAAGTACCTTTTGGTTTCTTTTCAGTCTTTTTGGCCTTTTTCTTCTTTCCCTTATTCTGTTCTTTGGCCTTCCTCTTAGAACTTTTCTTCGAGGAATCAACTAACAGTGCTGTCTTCTGTTCCTGCTTTACAGAAGGCTCTATAGTCTTCAGCAGGTTGAGCAACTCAGGAATGGTGGTCTCCAGCTTGTTCATCCGATAGTTCATCACAAATTGTGAATAACTTTTGGGCAAACAATGCAGAATTAAGTCAATACTTAGTTCATGATCCATTGCAAAACCGAGTGTGTTTAGTCGCTCAATGTACCCCAACATCTTTAACACAAACTGCGAGGCAGAAGTGCCTTCCTGCATCTTAGATGTGAAGAGGAGTCTGGAGACTTCGAACCTTTCGGATCTCGCCTGCTCTTCAAACAACTCATTAAGATGGAAGATGATGGTATAAGCATCCATATGCTCATGCTGCTTTTGCAGCTCAGGTACCATAGAAGCTAGCATGATGCAACTTGCAAGTTCAGAATCGGTCACATGTTTCTGATAGGCCACTAACTGGTCTGGAGTTGCATCTGCTGGAGGATGTGTGGGAAGTAGATCTTCAATGACATAAGCAATCTTCTCTGCCTTGAGGACTATCCTCAGGTTTCGAAGCCAGTCCATGAAGCTAGGCCCAGTCAGTTTATTGGTGTCCAAGATGGAATGCAAATTCAGAGAAGACATGATCGAGTGATTAACCTAGAAGTACAAATTGAGCTTATGTGAGAAGAATGATTAAAGAATGTATCAATATACATAAATTAAAAATCCTATTTATTTATCAAATTGAATAACCCTTTTTATCAATTTGGGAGATTGTAGGAGCATCTCCAAATAGGTTGATATCCAACCATAGATAAGAACAACCATGGCTGTGGCCATCAAGTTTTTCTTAACTATGAAGGTAGGTAATTATACCGATTACACATCACATATATGTAACTATCACTTTATGCTATCAACTAATTGAATGTTTGCATAAATCATTGGGTTGTTAACTCATTAACAAGTATGCAACTTTATACATAGCACCCAACTGCACCTCTCTTTACATCGACCTTGGCTGTGGCACAACAAATCAATGCTCCAAGCTTAAGGCTGACCCATTAATCAAGAAATAGTTTTAATATGGTTGGAGCTCATTCAACCGCTTAGTCAGGCTTGGATGTGTCCAACAACCAAAACTAATGATTGACCTCTGACTCCAACTATATTATTCATAAACTAATTCCATGGTTTGAACATGTTGAGGTTCAAGTCGGGCATGGATGTGTCCATCAACCCAAACGAGAAACAAAACTCCGATTCTAACCATATTAATGGAAGGTGTTGGCCTTAATATTTTGTAAGGGGTTTTGGGTCTCATCCTTTCTTTTCTAAGCACATTCATGACATAGAATTAAGTCATGACTAACGATTTCCTTAATAAAGTATGTATGTGACTTAAGTTATCAAGTCTCATTAATTGAATTAGGAACCGGATTTCCTAATTCCAATTTCATACTTAATTAAAGGATTTGTTTTGGGAAACAATTTCCTAAATTGTCATAATTAATTTCGGAAATAATAAGTTCAAGACTTTGATTTCTCTAAATCAAATCTTATTAAATTAAGAGACAAATCCCTTAATTCAACTACATATTATTTTCATGAAAATCTCATTAAAGAAAACTCTATAGGAAACCATTTTCCTAATTAATTTTGGAGACAACAATATGTAAGAGCATCACCTCTTCAAACATATTTTATTCATGGATTTAATTAATTACAACAAATTATTTTCTAAGGGTGGCTCCCCGAGGCTCAGATACCCAAAGAAAAGTAATTTGTTGTAAATCCAATTGGACGGCTCCCCGAGGCTCAATTCAAATCAAACATGACAATTTCAATTAAAAATTGGGAAATTAAATTACAACAACTAACTTTAAATTGGACGGCTCCCCGAGGCTCAATCCAAAATAAAAAATTTTGTTGTCAATTTAAAAACCAATTCAAATTTAATTGTCAATTAACTGTCCATGAATTTGTCTAGACTTTCTTAAAAGAAAGTGCCCAAAATTGCGAGATTTCATAATAGGTTTTCAGAATAATTGTAAGTTTCTGGTACAAAGAAAACTTACATATTTCCAAAATTAGAAAATTTCTAAAATAGAAAAATTTTCAAAATTGGAAAGTTTCCAAAGATGGGAAGTTTTCACAATTATTATAAAATTTCAGAAACTTGAAAATTTCAAACGTTTGCGAAATTTCATGAGGATTTCCAAACTTTGAAATTCCTAAATCTAAAATTTATTATAATTGGAAAGTTTCCATAATTGAAAATTTTCCGAAATTGAGATCATGACAAAGTTTTCCACAAAACAATTATATGATTATGTCGAACACTAACCGACTCTGATACCACTATAGGGACCGGGTGCATGTTGACAAGGATACAGGTTCGTAAAATTTTAAATTTTTACGTGCAGCGGAAGAATTAGCATAAAATAATTTCTCAAATTATTCTAACCACGTATCTAGCATGCAACCTTATGATGTTTTGACATTATCATAAAATAAAACTTTGCGGAAAAGTAAACTAATTTACTTTGTACCTCGCGTAACTCGAAGAAAAGGGACGAGATCCAACCGTAGCGTCCCTTGGAAGCTCCGCCTCTATTCGCGTCCACGCCGAGTTCTCTTCGGGATGACTTCGCAAAGTCACGAGTTTTGTGCCGACGAGAACTACTAGATTCTCTAAAGACACAACTATAAGATCAAGAGAAAAGATAGGAAACTAACCTAAGTAACGGAATCAAAATTCCGGGAAGAGAGGAATTGTGATCCGCTTCTTCTTCTACTTGGTTGGCTTCTCCTTCTTCTTGTTGACTCACGGCAACCTCAAGGAGGTTGAGGTTGCGCCGGCCCTAGCTTGGACAAGGGGCGCCGGCCCTAGCTTGGAAGATGGGCGCCGGCCCTAGCTTGGGAGAAGGGAAGAAGAGAATAAGAGAGAGAGAGAGAGAGCTTCTAATCTCTTGATTACTCAATTGGAATAATTTCTCAAATTATTCTAACCACGTAT
Source organism: Boesenbergia rotunda (assembly GCA_024364735.1). Taxonomy (NCBI): domain Eukaryota; kingdom Viridiplantae; phylum Streptophyta; class Magnoliopsida; order Zingiberales; family Zingiberaceae; genus Boesenbergia; species Boesenbergia rotunda. The sequence goes on from JAGFNQ010002659.1 coordinate 1,396,973, forward strand.
CTAGCATGCAACCTTATGGTGTTTTGACATTATCATAAAATAAAACTTTGCGGAAAAGTAAACTAATTTACTTTGTACCTCGCGTAACTCGAAGAAAAGGGACGAGATCCAACCGTAGCGTCCCTTGGAAGCTCCGCCTCTATTCGCGTCCACGCCGAGTTCTCTTCGGGATGACTTCGCAAAGTCACGAGTTTTGTGCCGACGAGAACTACTAGATTCTCTAAAGGCACAACTATAAGATCAAGAGAAAAGATAGGAAACTAACCACCAAAGTAACGGAATCAAAATTCCGGGAAGAGAGGAGTTGTGATCCGCTTCTTCTTCTACTTGGTTGGCTTCTCCTTCTTCTTGTTGACTCACGGCAACCTCAAGGGAGGTTGAGGTTGCGCCGACCCTAGCTTGGACAAGGGGCGCCGGCCCTAGCTTGGAAGATGGGCGCCGGCCCTAGCTTGGGAGAAGGGAAGAAGAGAATAAGAGAGAGAGAGAGAGAGAGCTTCTAATCTCTTGATTACTCAATTGGAATTAAGGGCTTGCCTTTGGTTCCTTTATATAGTAGCATCTCCCTTGCCAAGTCTCCCTCTTAACGGAATTAACGGAATTAGTTATCATAAGAAATTTATCCTATAAATTCTCTTATGAATCATTCCGTTTAAATTCTCCCTATCCCGTGTTAGGAAGTGTCTAGTGTAACCTAGAGACGGATGACCGGACTCTCTGGGTTACCTATTCTACATAATGGCATTGGATGCCAAAAGGGGAAGCACTCCGGTTCTCTTTTGCAAGGCTAATACTGTTCATAATTAGGATCTTTACAAAGACATAGGCTTGGAGATTAGGACATAATACATAGGGCATCAACTAACATTGTAGCAAAATAGAAATCCTAGATTCCACCCATCCGCCCCTTCCCCAATTATCAAAGATCTTTCTCTCTTTCTCCCTCTTTTCTTCTCTTCTCTTCCTCTGTCCCTCTAGCAAGCTATTCTATTTCACGACCTAGCGATGTCTAGATACCTAGCCCTTGCCTAATCGACCTGGGTTTCCCCATCAATTTGTGCTCCAAGGATTTCCATCTCTTTCAGCCAAGCCATCATTTTGAGAACATGTTCCCTTACGGGCATACCCTCAATCGTGATGATCGTTGTCAAGTTCTTCATGACTTCTTGCCTAGCGACTCGAACATTATGTCTGAAGAGTTCGTCGAGTTTGAATGTTTTATCACTGATAATGGAAGAAGCGTGAGGTTGATGACTCTGAGTCATCTCGTCTGCTTCTAACCACCTCCTGAAATATTCAAACTCCTCTTCATCATTAATCTCGCTAGGTTTTTCAGCACAGAACTCGACAAGATCACACTTGGATTTCTCGGCAGTTTCGACAAAGTCCAGGTTTAATTCTCAATCATTATTGTTAGTAGGGGCATTAAGTTCATTTTCTCTTTGAATTAAGTCAAGTGGATCTAGATCCATTTTAAAACACCTGAGAATCACAACAATCACACACATTAGATTTCGAAAATAAATTGACTCCTCAAAACAATAAATTTTCAAAATCAACCAACACCTCAAAACACTGAGAATATCGCATGCCAAGTTAGTGTGGACGTATACAAACTCTACATTTGTGAGAGGAGGTTTTACCCATTAATTTTACTATCTTGTCATCCTAACTTTCTGACAAGTAAAATTAATAGTTGGTCCTCTTCGGCCCTACAAATAATAGCAGTGACTCCGTTGGGGAGGATACTAATATTTGTATCTAAGTGTTTACTATTACATGACACTAAGAAAATTATTTCCGATTATGTGTCTTCCATTGGGGAAGTACACACGCTCTTCGATAATTTTCTATAATCTTTTCTGACCCAGTGATCCGCAGAACAAGCCTATCCGTTATGGAGGAAGGCACTCAGAGTCGACGCGTGGGCTTGTTCGCATCACTTGTCAGATTGTAATGGAGGCCACGGGACCCTTAGGGTCCCTCACCCACTTAGTTATTTAATTTTGAGGATTTTCACATGCACACACACAACAAGCACATAACCAAAGTAATGAATATGAAAAATCCTAGATTTTCCAACTATCATGGCCTTGGTCTCCAATGCACTTCCAATCGTGTTATCACCTCGTCCGCTCCTCCCTATCCATGCGCAAGCCACCATGAAGGGGTCTCCGTGATGAGATGAGTAGCTAAATATTTACATCCATCAATCTTATACTTCACGAAGGAGTGTACATGCAATCTGTTGGTGCAGGAAGCACCATATCGAACCTTGTTTTAATATTGACAAAGGATTCAAAGTTAAGTACTGTTTGTGATCTAATAAAGTTACTCAAGTGTGCAGGAAAGTCCTAGTTAATCTAGGCAAGAAGTCCTGGCCGCGGGCTGGGCAACGAAGTCCTGACATAAGGTTGGGCAATAAGTCCTGGTCGTGGACTGGGCACTAAGACCTGGTCGAGGGCTGGGCACAGAAGACCTGGTTCAAGGAATTGGGCACTAAGACCTGGCCGAGGGATGGGCACCGAAGACCTGATTCGAGGAATTGGGCACTAAGACCTGGCCGAGGGCTGGGCACCGAAGACCTGGTGAGTAAAGATGGGCAAAAGTCCAAGCGGAGGAGCCGGTTGGCAAAAAGGTAAATTCTCCTGAGAGGAGTAGGTGAGGATGCGTTCTCCGTAGAGGGAACATTAGGCGTCGGTTCAACCTAGGGTTCCATTTGGGAGCCCCGAAGTCAGAACCAAGACAGCTACGACTGTAAATAATGACTAACACTCTTGCTTTGTTTGTGTTGGAACTAACCTTGGTTGCAGGGACCGAAGGATTGTGTTTCTGCAGCTCAGACGCCCTAAAGGAGTGGGGTGGTTTACTGGGCTAGGCGCCCGGGAGGTCCCGGGCGCCCAAGGTAAAAGGTCAAAACAACAAGGAAGCAAGACTGCTTCGAAACCACACTAGGCTAGGCGCCCAGGAGGTCCCGGCCACCCAAGATCAAAGCCAAAGCAGTCATCGAAGCAAATCCGCCACGAAGACAATGAACCAGGTCAACCTAGGCGCCCAGGAGGTCCCGGGCGCCCCAGTCAGACCAGGTGCCGAGTCGAAGGGGATAAGCGCTGACCGAGCTGCGGATAGAGGTTCTCGCAGATGAAGGCACGTGTCAGGCACCCCAAACGTATCAGGCGCCCCCAGGAGCACTATAAAAGGGGCTCGACCCCAAGTCTTCCAGATAACTATTTCTCAACGCTCCAAAGCTTTTGGTTCAAGCGCTACGCCCCGGCAAACTCCGACTTCGAGATCCCAGCGCCAACGATGACCCTCTGCTCCGAAATTTGATCCACATCGGGCATCGGTAACGAAAAGTGTAGCAATTTCAATTTCTTGATATACTCTTGTACTTAAACTTGTAAATCTTTTTGTGCGATAATAGTATTGCCCAAAGTAAACGGTCAAGGATCATGGGCCTTGGAGTAGGAGTCGACCGCGACTCCGAACCAAGTAAAAAATCGTCTTGTGTTCTTGTGCGATTTATTTCTTTTCGCTACGTATTTGCTCTTTCTTAAGTCCGAAAAGTTTTTAACGATATTCACCCCCCCCTCTATCATTTTCTTCGATCCAACAAGTGGTATCAGAGCGGGTGGGTTAAACTTGGTGCAACCACCAGTTTGAAAGTTTTTTTCGGATTTACGAAATTTTTAATTTTATTTCTTTTCTTTCTCATTAATTGAGGTTGGTGCAACACCACTCGATCTTTTTCGCCTTTTTTAATTTTGAATTCTTATTTTTCACTATAAGTCAGAATTGATAAAACGATCAATTTTTAAAAATTTGTCATAAACTTTTTATTATTATTTTAATATTTTTTTCTCGGAATTCATGCTACCTCAATTCAAGCAATCTCTTTTAAACTCCTATTGTTTTTCATTAATCAGAATATTCATTTTCTAAAAATTTGTCTCAAACTTTTTATTATTATTATTCTACCTCGAAATTTGTACAATATTTTTTTGGGCTATTTTCTTTCTTCTCCCACACTACTAATCCAAGACCAAGACTTGGTACATTTCTGTTATTTCTTTTGTGTGCAAGGTTTATATTAAATGGCCAATCAAGAATGGAATAACATTCGTCCACCTCTATTCTCTGGCGAAAATTTCAAATTCTGGAAGGGTCTAATGGAGTCTCATTTGAATGCTAATATGGATTTATAGATGATAATCCAAATGGGGTTTAGATTCCCCACAGAAGATGGGATAGCACTCGCCTGGGACAAATTGGATGAACCAACACTCAATATGATCGAGACAAATGCAAAGGCGACTGCAATCCTACAATGCGGCCTAACAAAAGAAGTATTCAAGCAGATTGGACCATTCGAATATGCTAAAGAGATGTGGGAAAAACTGATTAACCTACATGAAGAGACTTACAACATCAAGAAGTCAGAAGGTGTGTTGTCTGAATCATCAGAGGAATCGAACGAAGAAGAAGAAGATCAAGTAAGCTATCTTGCACTCTCAGTACAAGCACAAGAAGCCAAGACAGAATCTGAACCCAACCACGATGCTGAATCCAAACCAGAATCAGAAGATGAGTCTAGATCCGAGGCGGCAAGAAACAAGGGGGAGATTCCCAATAAGGAATCAAAAGGTAAAATTATAAATTCAAATTTTAAAAATCATGTAATTTGTTACACATACAGAGAGAGAGGGCACTACAAACGTATGCGTCCTACTCGTAAGATACGAACGACACCACCGACGGTGACAAAGGAATCAGTTCCAAGAGCACGAAAAGACAAAAGTCGCATCCAATGCTTCAAGTGCCAGGAGTTTGGGCATTACAAAGATGAATGCACAGATAGAAGAGCCAATGATCCAGGACAACCTATCAATACGGGTAACTTTAATTTATATCAAAATTTACTCTTTACCATGAATGCTGATAGTTTAATTAATCTCCCTTGGTCAAATTTAGATATGGTTGCATGCTTAAATAACATAATTAATTCATGCAAATTAATTAATTCAAACTTCAGAAAATTAAGACATGAAAATGAGACTTTGAAAATTAAAATTGAAATACTAGAAAAACTAATTAATCTTGCTAACTTAGAAAATCCAGAAATTTCCCCTCATTGTGATTTCACTTAAAGGCTTTTTTTTTTAAATTGTTATTCATAGGACTAGAAACGGTTAGATAAGGACTTGACCTGATTGATACTTGAAAACCTAGTATTAGGACAAGGTTTGATGATAGTACATTAGGGAAGTCTGTCTAAGGAGTCAGGTAGGGTAAGGAGTATCCTATTTGGTCTTTTTGGTCTGGTGGAACTAGCCGAAGCTACCTCTCCGAATCCTAAGCTAGTTAGACCAAAGTTCTTAGAAAGTAATTTGAAAATAAAATTTCTTTAAAAGGCTTTGTCTAGGAAAGGATTGTTAATCCAATAAGGCTACGGCCAAAGAAGGCCTCTGCGCCTCGCCAAGACCTGGAAGCCGATTATCGAAACTTACTTTCAAATTGTCATTAGTTAAAGTTGAATCTAACACAAGCTTCAATCAAGTCATAGCTTTTAATTTAAATTCAAAGATAAAACTTAACGCATCTCACAAAACAGATAAGGATACTTTGTCTTGTCACTTAGAAATGGATGAGATGCTTAGAACTTAAAAGCCTAGTCCAACCCAATCAACCTTACAAAACAAATTAAATTCAACTTAATTATTCTCATAATTCAACTTAATTATTCTCAAAATTCAAATTAATTATTCTCAAAATTCAACTTAATTATTTTCAAAATTCAAATTAATTATTCTAAAAAATTCAACTCAAAATTCAACTTAACAAATTTTAAAATTCAAAGTTAAATTTCTAATTAATTTCAAAATCCTCAAAAGTCATTTTAACTTCTTAAACTAAGATTAAATGTTTCAAATCAATGTATTGCTCACCTTAGGTTTCTTTTGCTCATCTACCTAAGGATTACTTAATTTTTGCAAACATTTCTATACAAAGAAATTCCTTTGGACAATCAATTTTTTTTGGAAAAATAAATCTTGCAAAAAGTCAGCTTGGGGTTTATGTAACGCCCGCCTTTTTTCCCACACCTTACGGTATGGCGAGAGGGTGGCGTTACGCTAACATACATAGGCATATGAACATCTTAATGCAGCGGAATAATTTTTTTTTTCTTTAAACTTATTACACATGCGTTTAACCATGCAACTAATACTTGAATCATGTATGTATACCTTAACTATCATTCATGAACATGTGACATTGTAACTTAGCATATTAACCGCATACGTAGCATCATGATCTAACCATTCCATAACTTATCCATAAGCATCATAAGTAGCAAGTAACTTATCCATTAGCATCATAAGAGTAAGTTATTCTTTAGGCATAACTATCATAGGTATAGCATAGAACCTAATGAGGCGTTTCAAAACACAAGACATGCAATCAGTATAAATAGAAGAATCCTTTGCCATGTCACTGCCACACACACGCTCTTGCCCCTCCAGCTGCTTCCCTTAGTACCCTCTTGCTTGATCTGCGGTATAAGAAAATAAGACTATAAGCGCACAGGCTTTGTAAGACCCTTTCCTACTCACTAAAATCCATACGTCACATAAAGCATAATTATATGAACATTTAACAGGACATGATTCTTAACATAGAACATAAGCATAAAACATACTTATCATGGCATAATTCTTAACATGAACATAAGCATAAACATACTTATCATGGCATAATTCTTAACTTGAACATAAGCATAAACATACTTATCATGACATAATTCATAACATGAACATAAGCATAAATATACTTATCATGGCATAATTCATAACATGAACATAAGCATAAACATACTTATCATGGCATAATTCTTAACATGAACATAAGCATAAACATACTTATCATGGCATAATTCATAACATGAACATAAGCATAAACATACTTATCATGGCATAATTCATAACATGAACATAAGCATAAACATACTTATCATGGCATAATTCTTAACATAAACATAAGCATAAACATACTTATCATGGCATAATTCATAACATGAACATAAGCATAAACATACTTATCATGGCATAATTCATAACATGAACATAAGCATAAACATACTTTCATGGCATAATTCATAACATGAATATAAGCATAAGCATACTTATCATGGCATAATTCATAACATGAACATAAGCATAAACATAGTTATCATGGCATAATTCTTTACATGAACATAAGCATAAACATCACATAAGCATAAAAAGGCATTTAACATGGTATGGTTCTTAACATAAACATAAGCATCTTCTTAACACAATTCATAAGCATATTCTTAGCATAAATCATAAGCATATCATGAGCATATTCTTAACATAAATCATAAGCATATCATAAGCATATTCTTAACATAAATCATAAACATATTCTTAACATAAATGTATAACATGAATGGATGCATGAGTCAAATGCATATACATAAAGATTCTTATTTGAAAATCATACTTATAAATACTTAAACATAATCATAACATCATGGGGCCCTGGCTTGTACCACATACATATATCATGTGCGTGCATCCCTAAGTAAATACGAGGTAGCTAATCTCGACCTACTAGGGTAAGGACAGCTTCATCGGTAGTCCCGAACCGTGGATAGCTTCATCGGTAGTCCAGAACCGTGGACCTTACTTAGGTCCGGTACAAGCCCATTTATAAAATAAAATAATTTCACATGCTTCTTCATTCATAAAACATACATGGCATAATCATTCATTCTTAACGCTTAACATCATCATTATGCCTTGAAGGCATGAACCTTATCTTCATTCATCATTTTCATTCTATATTGATCCGGGTGGATGGTTTCTTAAAAGGATCAGGAGCTCGGTCGGGTTCTATTGCCGCTTTGAACCTGCGATAAATAGACCGGGCCAAAGGTCACCCGAGGTCTGACACTCGGAGTCAGGCAGTCGGGGTCGGGACAATTGAGGTCAGTCACCCGAGGTCGGGACATTCGGGGTCGGTCGCCTGAGGTCGGGACACTCGGGGTCGGATACCCGAGGTCGGGACACTCGGGGTCGGTCACCCGAGGTCGGGACACTCGAGGATGGTCTCCCGAGGTCGGGACACTCGGGGTCGGTCGCCCGGGGTCAGGCACTCGTGATCACTCGGGGACGATAGAACGATTATAAGCTGTCCCTATCAGTATTCGAAAGACAACCCCCTCGGCATAATCATTACTTGACATAGCCGCCTAGAGTTAATGGGGAACGGAAGAGACAGCTCCAACAGGGTGTCAGACGGTTGTGGCAATCTCACAACATTAATGCGGCTGTCACTATCACACTCTGTTGACTGATCCTCTCTTAATGAGATTTGCCAGCCCTGACACAGCAGAGAGTTTTCTCTCCCCTATATAAACCCCCCTTTGTGCTTCATAGAGGGGATCGCTGCCATTTTTGCAACCACGCCACTACTTTGTGAGTCCCGATCTGGTCCGAGCCGAGTGATTTGATCCCGACCCCCCTTTGAACCCGAGCCATACTCCGGGCTACAGCAGACCGGGTCGTCTTGGTTAGACCGGGTCATCCGAAGGAAAACCGGTCCTCGCTTGTCGACAGGATCAAATTTGGCGCCGTCTGTGGGAACTCTCGCCTGATCGAAAGCCGAGGATGAGTGAATCCAATCGGGTGACCATTACTCTCTCACAAGAGGACTTGGAGCTGCTAATAGAGGCTAGAGCCAAGAAATTGGCGGAGGCCCAGCAGGCAGCCGCTCGCCCCGCTCCCCCGGGCCCGGCTGAGCAGACCGCCCGGGTGGGCACTAAGGGAGGAGACCGCCAGGAGGATAGCCCCCACTTCCACCGGGCGCTGTTCGGCCCGGCTGAAGGAGCGGGACAATCAGATCCTCATGAAGCTACATCTAGTCATACCAGAGCTAACAAAGGGAAGGCTCCCCTTGTGCCAACCCCAACCGAGCACACGGGGTTCCCCTTCTCCAGCCAAATCTTGCACGAGCCACTGCCCAAGCATTTCAGCCCCCGTCCATCACTGAATACGGAGGAGCTACTGATCCTGAAGAACTGCTTCGAAACCACACTGGGCTAGGTGCCTAGGAGGTCCCGGGCGCCCAAGGTCAAAGCCAAAGTGACCATCGAAGCAAATCCGCCACGAAGCCAATGAACCAAGTCAACCTAGGCGCCCAAGAGGTCTCGGGCGCCCCAGTCAGACCAGGTGCCAAGTCGAAGGGGATAAGCGCTGACCGAGCTGCGGATGGAGGTTCTCGCAGATGAAGGCACGTGTCAGGCACCCCCAATGTATCAGGCGCCCCCAGGAGCACTATAAAAGGGGCTCAACCCCAAGGCTTCCAGATAACTGTTTCTCAACGCTCCAAACCTTTTCATTCAAGCGCTACGCCCCGGCAAACTCCGACTTCGAGATCCCAGCACTGACGATCTACTCCGAAATTCGATCCACATCGGGCGTCGGTAACGAAAAGTGTAGCAATTTCAATTTCCTGATATACTCTTGTACTTAAACTTGTAAATCTTTTTGCACGATAATAGTATTGCCCAAAGTAAATGGTCAAGGACTATGGGCCTTGGAGTAGGAGCCGACCACGACTCCGAACCAAGTAAAAAATTGGCTTGTGTTCTTGTGCGATTTATTTCTTTCCGCTGCATATTTGCTCTTTCTTAAGTCCGAAAAGTTTTTTACGATATTCACCCCCCCTCTATCATTTTCTTCTATCGAACACAATCTAGATCGAAAGTAAATAAATACTCGGCTAAATAGGTGTCGTATTTAATTACAAAAATTAAATACCTATTTTAGCCTCGTTAACCCTGAGGATTTAATTAATTACACAAATTGCACAACCAATCACATCATCTATTATTTTGGCCATGATAAGTTGGAATCTAGTGCCTGCAACAAAGAGTTAGCCTATGTACATCCACATATCATCCAGCAAAAATAAAATATATGATAATGCACAATAAATTAACCAATCCTAAACACACAAAATCGGAAACCTCGGCTCTGATACCAGTTGATGGAATAGCTCAGTGTTAGTAGGAGCCCTAGAGCCAATTATGTGATGATTGACTAAGGACTTTTTATATCATATTCTATCATTAATAAAGACATGTTTGGTTATTATACTTACTTTATAGTTGTGCCAAATAACTAAGTATAATAATGTCCTTGAGTAGTAGGTTCTTATCTACATTATATCGATTGGTTGAATCGATAGTGAGATAATGTAGAGAACACTACACTAAATCATTCCTAGTCAAGCATTAATATTCAAGGACAATATTAATGCATGGAGACTAGAATGTAGGTCAATTGATGACTTGAGCTCACAAGTCATGGATATGTGATATCAAGTTGACACATGGGTATACATTAGAGAATGTGTACTGAATTGACCCGTCATGAGAAAGTTTCATAGATTGTCATATGAGTGTCATAAACTTTCTCATGTGACTATTAGTATGAATAGTCCTTAGACCTGAAGTCACTACGGTTCCCTACATAAGGAGTTATGTACTTTGGTATCGTCAAACGTCACCCGTAACAGGGTGGACTATAAAGGCGATCTCTGGGTATGTAATAGATTATGCGTAGGGATGTGAGTGATGTAGATGGGATCTATCCCTCCCATATGACGGGAGTGATATCTGTGGGCCCCTTGATCGAGTAGGACTACTAAAACGCATGGTCATGCTCAAATGAGTCAATATGAGATATTGAGCTCATTTGTTTGAGTGAGTCTACTCGGGGATCAAGAAACACAATGATTGATCGAGGATGACTCGGTCTATGCCTCATTGGTCAATCTAGATATCAAGGATAGAAGAACAAGGTCATACATTATCATAGTCACGGAGGTTTAGTCGGATCTCGACTTTTCTTGTTACTTGGGTAGCAATGATGTATTGCTAGATGCCGCACATTGCTTATGTGTCTAAAGCATTTAGGTGCATTACCAACATCACGAGAACCTATTGGTCCACTCACTAAGGACATGATGCTTCGAGAAATCTGATCGGGAGTCCGAGTTGGGAACTCGGGAGATCTGATCGGGAGCTCGAGTTGGGAACTCGGGAGACTAGTTCGAGAGCTCGGGACAAGAGCTCGGGCGACTCGGGTCGGGAGTTCGGGTCAGGAGCTCAAGGACTTGGTCGGTAGCTCAGGCTGGGAGCTTAGTAGACTGGGTCGGGAGCACGGCAATTAGCTCGGCAGACTTGGTCGGGAGCTCGGGCTGGGAGCTCGGCGGACTAGGTCGGGAGCTCGGCGACTAGCTCGGCAGACTAGGTCGGGAGCTCGGCGACTTACTTGACAGACATGGTCGGGAGCTCGGGGACTTGCTCGGGAGACTTGGTGGGGAGCCCGAGAGGCCCGGTCAGAATTGCAGGAGAAATTCATTAAAGTGTTTAATGAATGAAAGAGAGAAGTCTCTCTTCATTGGATGAAGAGAAGGTGAAGAATCACATGAACAGATATGATCTTATTGGCTTTAATGAAGGGAAGCCAAACAGACAAAAGACTCTTCATATTCATGGGATGAGTATAAAAGAGGGTCTAGTCATTTTGAATGACAAGTAAGTGAGTTTTCCCTTCTTCCCTTCCTCTCTTCTTCCTCCTCTGCCTCTTGGCCAAACCCCTCTTTTGGGTTCTTGGTGATCTTGTGAACTACCTCAAGTTGCTAGCACAACTAAAGTAGTTCTTCCCGAAGTTGAGAGATCGTGTCCGTGTGGATACGAATAGAGGCACGGACACTTGAACGTGCAAGAGATCTGGCGCATCTTGGACGAGCGGGATAAACGAAAGGGCACGCTCCAAAGTTATACATTTTAGATAGATCTATTAGATAGATGAACTTTGTATGAGTTTTTCTTTCGCATGGATCACTAGAGGGATCTTGTTTCCGCTGTGTTTTGTGTTTTGGTGTCAGGAGATCCCAACACTCGGTGGGTTTCCCAAGCAACCACGGGGTCGAACATGAGAGACCTCTCTATGTCTACGGATTAAAAATTTAATCTGAATAGAGACCCGTCTCCCAAACGACTGTCTCATCGTCGTCTCAATTGATTCAATTCACAACTTAGCCAAAACCTAAGTTAAGGCCTTGTAACTTTCCGAATCAATCGACCGCGGAAAAGAGGACGAATGGATCGTCAATTTTTGTGTTTATAATCGGGGTCCATGACATAAATTAATTATCAATATTAATTAACACATAATTAAACTATGACAACTAATTATGAACACATGCATGTGATGATAAGAATAATCAAAGAAAAAATTAACAAGAACAACAAAGGAGCCAAAGAAGAGATATACCTCGTCTTTTACCTCGCAGTCTTCTACCGTATGCCCCTCCCCTCTTGGACTTCATATGGGCGACGAGCTACCAAGATGCGGAATCACCAAGGGCTCACTTTCTGTGGGGACCGGTGTCGTCGATAGAGGGGGGGTGAATATCGACTTGTTAAAACTTTGCGGAAACTCGTGGAAAACTCGTCTTCGAATGTTCGTTCTAATCACAGAGTTAGTAGCACAGCGAAAAACAAAAAGTAAAGAAAATAAAAGACAACACAGAATGCACACGAGATTTTTTACTTGGTTCCCAACCCCCAGGGTCAGTACGTCCAAGGCCTAAGCACGACGAACGCCCGCCCACTGATGGTCTCCTTTCCGGACTTTCCGGAGACGGAGAAACCCATCTTACAGTGCAAGATTTACAATAAAAAATATACATAAAAATAAGTGCAGAATGTAAATTCAAACCAAACAAAAGAGTCGAAGACTCGACCGATCTGGAACACCGAAGTGTCTCGCACTTCCTCCCGGAGCTTCCTTGGTCGCAGAGCTTCGTCATTAGCGCTTTTCTTCCGTTCGGAATGCTCAAAATGATCGTGGAATGGTTGTACTAAGTTGAGGGGTCGAAGCCCCTTTATATAGTCTTTTATAGGGCGCCTGTGTTGAAGGGGTGCTTCACAAGGCTCGGTCAAACGTCATCTCCGCGTCGCACTCGCAGCAGGGATAAGCTCCCCCTTGCCAGGCGCCTGACCCATATAGGGTGCCTGGGAGCTCTCAAGCGCCTGCCATCCAGGGCGCCTGAGAGCAAGCTGCTTCAAGTGATGCGCTTGCCTCTCTTGGGCGCCTGTGTTCACACAGGCGCCTAGGATCTTGTTTCCCAGCCACCTCTTGTGTTTGTTCGCCTGCTTTGTCTTCAATTTTAGGTACCTGCAAGATACATAAATACAAGACAAACACATATACAACCTTAGCCTTAATGAATTGGTTCTGACTTCAAATTTTTGCGAAACCCTAGGTCGAACTGACGCCTATGTTCCCACCCCGGGGGAACGCGCCTTTCACCTACTCCTCTCAAGAGACGGTTGCCACCCGACCCATCCGGTTGGACTTTTGCCCAGCTTTACTCACCAGGACTTTTGCCCAATCTCACGACCAGGACTTCGTGCCCAGTCCACAACCAGGACTTATTGCCCAATTCCACGAACTAGGACTTTGGTGCCCAGCCCTCGGCCAGGACTTATTGCCCAATAACTAGGACTTCGGTGCCCAGCCCTCGGCCAGGACTTAGTGCCCAATTCCATGAACCAGGACTTCATGCTCAACCCTCGGTCAGGTCTTAGGTGCCCAGCCCTCGGCCAGGACTTAGTGCCCAATCCATGATCAGGACTTAGTGCCCAATTCTTCGAACTAGGACTTCATGCCTAGGTTAACTAGGGCTTTCCTTCATTTTGGTACTATAGTTTTTGATTAACCCTTTCTTGTTCAATGTATCACTAACTTAAGCATATTGTTAAACATTGAAACACTTAGAGGAGGACATCACTGATGCTTCTTGCACCAATAATCTCCCCCTTTTTGATGTTTGACAATATCTTAAGTTAGATTGGATTAAAGGACTAAGTTCTAAACCTTGGGACAAAATGAAAAGAAATGATCTAAGTTTTGAAAACACATTTTGATCCTTCAGCTCTCTATCCTTTGGGAGAGAAAAAAAATTCTAACTTAAGCTCACTCTCCCCCCTTTTGAAAATACATTTTGATTTTTATTTTGATCCTTTGGAAAGAAAAAAATTAAAAATTTCTAACTTAAGCGCACTCTCCCCCTTTCTCATACATCAAAAATCAACAACAATACTTGCACCAACAATGAAAAATTATTTTTCCTTTTGAAAGTACGTATTATAATTCTTTGAAAGTCTAGTTAAGAAACACTAAGTACTTCAATTGCACCAAAAAACATTACACTTTGAAGAGTATTGTGCAATTCGAAAAAAATATTTTGAACTTTCAGAAAACGTTTTGAACTTAGAAAATTTTCGACTTAGAAAGAATATTACCTTAGAAGAATTTTCAATTGGAAGGGATTTTTTTAAAACTTGCACTCATAAAAGATGTAAGAAATATGCACTTTAGAAAAAAAAATTTTCACTTAGAGAAATACAGTGCATTTGTACTTTGAAAAGAAATGTTTTGCAAAAAAAAATTGTACTTTGGAAAATATTGTGCACATTTTGAAAAATGTTAGTACTTTTGAAAAAATATTATGCACTTTTGAAAAATATAAGTACTTTTGAAATATATGCATTTTTGAAAAAATGTTAGTACTTTTGAAAAAATATTATGCACTTTTGAAAAATATAAGTACTTTTGAAATATATAAGTACTTTTGAAATACATGTATTTTTGAAAAATATAAGTACTTTTGAAAAATATTATAAACTTTTTGAAAAAATATAAGTACTTTGAAAAAATATTATGAACTTTTTGAATAAATATAAGTACTTTGAAAAAATATTAATACTTTGGAAAACATTATTTTGCACTTTTGAAAACATAATATTTGACTTGACTTGGTTTCTTTTCCAGTCTGACACAATCCTAGGAAACCTTGTTAACTACAAGGACATTTCCCTAAGTGTCCTAGAAATTCTCCAAACTCAAGTAAATATTATTTCCAAAAGTATTCCAAAAAGATTTTAAACAAAATTTTGAAAGTGATAAAAATGATAGTATTTTGAAAGAAAAATTACTTTTGTTTTCAAAAGGATTTTGAAAATACAATGCATGAAAACATATTATTTTGAAATGTTTAATAATTCTTTTAATTTGATCTCCCCCTAAACTTGACCCAGTTCTAGGAAGCTTGTTGACAACAAGTACACTTCCTCTGAGTCTTTAGGGTTTGGTTCATACCAAAAGAATTATCTAATAATTTCAAAAAAATAATTGAAAAAAAAAATCGAAAAATACTTGTTAGAAAATTTTCTTTTGACTTAGACTCCCCCTAAATTTGATACATCCTAGGAGTCCTTGTAGACCATGAAGAACATTTCCTCTGTGTCTTTAGGGTTTATCAAAATCAAAAGAATAATTTTGAATGACATGTTGAGTATGGTATTTTTCAAGGAGATAATTTTCGAAAACACAATTTGGAATGATAGTGAATTTTTTCAACATAGTTTTTGAAAAATATTTGAAATGATGATAATTTTTCAAAGAGATAGTGATATAACAAAGTTTTTGAACCAATTTTTGAAAACCTTATTTTGAGATGATAATATATTTTGAAAGCATAAGGTTTTTGAAAAACTTTTGAAAGAATAACAACACTCCCCCTATACCCGACACTGTTTAACTTTATCTAAGTGTCTTAAGGGACTTTAGTGTTGATCTAAAAGGCTTGTGTCTGATTGTGTAGGTCAAACAAATTTTTGAAAAAGATATAATTTTGAAAACATATAATATATTAGCAATCAGACAAACATGAAATCTATAAAAATATTATTATGTTAAAGCACTATTTTGAAAATAGATTTTTAGAAAAATATTCTAAGAATTTTGGAAAATAATCTTTGAAAAGCATTTTTCAATTTATTAGTCCTTAACATCTCACCCATTCTAGATGTCTCAGTACAAGCAAGCATGATTGCCTTATGGGTGTTTCGTGAGATGCTTGAATAATTTTCTTTTGAATTTAATCTTAAATTTAATTGAAACTTGTGTTAGATTCAAATTTATCAAATAGTAAATTGAATTTGAGTTTCGATAATCGGCTTCCAGAACTTGTCGAGGCACAAAGGCCTTCTTTGGTCGTAGCCTTATTGGAACAACAACCCTTTCCTTGACAAAGCCTTTTATCGAAAGTTCATTTTCAAAATTACTTCTTAAAAAATTTTGGTCTAAGTAGCTTAGGTTTTGGATCGGTAGCTTCGGCTAGTTCCACCAGACTAAACAGACCAAGTAGGGTACACCTTACCCCACTTGACCTTATTAGAAGGGCTTCCCTAACGTAGTATCATCTCACCTCTACCTAATACTAGGTTGTTCAAGTTTTAATCAATCTTTTTCCTATAATCGTTCTAAATCATGCATAAAATTAAACACGAATGACATGTCAGATATATATATAAACAAAATAGCAAATGCATGAGCATGACATTTATGCATGATTCAAATAATTCAAATCATTTTACTTAAGTTTCTAATAATGTATAAAATTCTTAATTTGATACATGTCGTGTGAACCCGCGAATATGCCAACCCACTTTGACATATTTAATATAATTAAATTAACTGTTACAGTTTGGGTAAGATTTTTGTTTAATTTGAGTTTAAGTTATTTACGAGTTAGAGTTAAATTAATTTTAAAAAAAAGTTAATTGAAGTTAAATTAATTAGGAGTCGATTAAAATTAAATTAATTAAAGTTAAATTAATTAAGAATTAATTAAGGTTAAATTATTAAGGAATAATTAAAGTTAAATTAATTAAGGTTAAATTAATTAAGTATTAATTAAGGTTAAATTATTTAAGGATTAATTAAAGTGAAATTAATTAAGGATTAATTAAGGTTAAATTATTCAAGGATTAATTAAAGTTAAATTAATTAAGGATTAATTGAAATTTAATTAATTAAGGATAAACTTAAGTAAAACAATTAATTAAGATTTATTTAAGGTTGAAAAAAATTAATTAAGATTTAATTAAGGTTGAAATAATTAAAGTAAAAATTTACTTAAGATTTAATTTGATTTAGATTTTAAAATTTCTGGGTTAATTAATAGTTGTGGGTTTAGCTCTATCATTTTCATTATTTAAAAAATAGCTAACTTATTTACTATTTCTTCTTTATTTAATTTTTCAAGTTTTTCTAACAATTCTGATTTGTTTGAATTTTTGTAAATTTTGTTAACTGTAGGCTTGATTCAAGAAAATTCAAATTCCTGCTCATCCTCATCATCAAAATCATATCCTTCTACATCTTCATAGTAGGTGGAGTAATTTTCAGGGCTACTAGTTAATGATTTATAATTGTTTCCAGGATTATCCAAGAAAATAATTAAATTATTATCTAAAAAGATTTCATCTCCACTATTTTTAGAAATATCCTCATTATCCTCAGAAATAATTTTAATATTCTCAGAAATATCATTATTATCCTCAAGAATATTATCAATATTGTTGATGCAGACTGACCCTGATTGTTGTTTTGGTGTTGACACCGATTTTAGTTTAGGTTGATAAGATGTTTGGGATTGAGTCCTAGCTTGAGAAGCGAGGTTGGATAAAAGTTTGGCTTGGAGGGCTAGGTCCTAGCTTGAGAAGCTAGGTTGATGAAAGTCTGGCTTGGAGGGCCAGGTCGTAGCCTGGAGAGCTAGGATGGATAAAACCCTGGCTTGGAGGGCCAGGTCCTAGCTTGGAGGGCTAGGTGTGAAAAAGTCCTAGCTTGGAGGGCTAGGTGTGAAAAAGTCCTAGCTTGGAGGGCTAGGTGTGGAAAAGTCCTAACTTGGAGGGTTAGGTGTGGAAAAGTCCTAGCTTGGAGGGCTAGGTGTGAAAAAGTCCTAGCTTAGAGAGCTAGGTGTGAAAAGTCCTAGCTTGGAGGGTTAGGTGTGAAAATTCCTAACTCGGAGGGTTAGGTGATGGAAATCCTGGTGAGTGAAACCAGGTCCTAGCTTGGAGGGCTAGGTTGAAGTCCCAGTGAGTGAAACTGGGCATGGAGTCTTGGTCCGGGGGACTGAGCACGAGTCAGGGGACGCTGGGAGCCAGTTCTCTTGACTTAGAGTGGGTTTGGCCTTGCCTGGATCGGTCTGGTGACTGATCAGGGAAGTTGGCACGGAGTTCCCTCGTGGATCGATCTGGTGACCGATCCAGCTATGTCTGATCGGTCTGGTGACCGATCAGGGAACATACAGTGACTTTGGCAAACCTACTTATCGGCTCCTGATCGGTCTGGTGACCGAACAGGGAGCATGCAATGACTTTGGGAACCTTACTGCTCGGCTCCTAATCGGTCTGGTGACCGATCAGGGATATTATTCAGATCATTCTGGTGAACGATCAATTGTCGTGAGGTTCTCACTATAACCGATCTGGCTGGAGCTTGATTGGTCAGAGAGTGGCCTGATCGCCCACCAATCCGATCAGGCCACACCCTGATTAGTCTGGGGACCGATCAGGAGGTTTGGACTGTGAAGCTGGGAAATCACTCTGAGAAGGGGTGGATCGGTCTGGTGACCGATCCATGACTTGGGATCGGTCTGGTGATCGATCACGAAGGAGTCGCAATTTCTGATTGCACGTTGGGGACCGATCAGGTTGGAGCCTGATCGGCCTGAGCCAATCTTGATCGGTCTGGTGACCGATCAGGAGTCACTCTGATCGGTCTGGTGACCGATCAGTAACTGACAGCTTTATTTCAAAAGCGGTGTCAGACTTCTGATTTCCTACTGATCTCACTCTGATTTTCTCTGCTATCACTGATGTAACTTTGATTTCATTTGCTAAACCTTTGATTAAGTGTGCAGGTGACAGGGAGGAGTTCAAACACTCAAGGAGGGTCAATGGAAGTCCTTCCGTTGAGCAGGTTTGTTTCTTTCTCCTTCTCAGGTCACAACGGATGGCGTGGGCTTGCAACGGCAGGAAGCTGACGAGCTGACCTGGGCTTGGCTGGAGAGTTCAGTGAGTCCAGAGGTGGTTAGGATAGCTGAGGCTGTTGCAGAGAAGCTGGTGAGCAGCTAGGAGCTACAGAGGCGCGCCTGGGACCTAAGATTAGTGAGCAGAGACTTAAGAGCTTGGTGGCTAAGAAGCCTCGGTAACAATTCTTGATTCGAACACTTCATTGGCTACAACTCTTGTGCTCAGAGAAGCTGGTGAGCAGCTAGGAGCTGTAGAGGAATGCCTGGGACCTGAGATCAGTGAGCAGAGACTTAAGAGCTTGGTGGCTAAGAAGTCTCGGTAACAATTCTTGATTCGAACACTTCTTTGGCTACAACTCTTTTGCTCTGGAGACAACTTTGATCCATCTCTTGAGCAACACTCTGATACTTGAGCACTTGGAAGAAACAAAGAGCTTGGCGAGTCCATCAGCGAGAAGACACGAAGAGCAGGGTGGCTCTTGCATGAGATCTGGGCTGAGTGGAGCTCAGTGAGGAGTTCGCTTGTGTTCTTACTGACCTAAGTGCTCTGTAAGCTTCTTCTTGTGGTTCTTGTCCTTATTTCCATTATTCTGTTGAACCCACTGTGGAGAGGTTACTCCACTGAGAAGGAGGTTACATTTGATATCCGGATTTCCGGGGCTTGATCTGCCGACGATCAAGGGATCGCCCACCTTAAGGGCACGCCAAGGAGTAGGGGCAAGTTATCCCCGAATCTTGTAAACGATCCTTGTTAGCATTTTTGGTTTGCTTTTCATTTCTGCAGTTAAACTTTGTTTTGTATTTCTTCCGCTGTGCTACTAACCCTAACTGCAGAGAAATCTCAACGTGAGAGTGATTTTTATGTCTGACTATATTCACCCCCCTCTAGCCATCCAAGTTCCAACAAGTGGTATCAGATCTTGGGGCTCTGTCCAACCGGATTAACAACTGAGAGCTATCAACAATGGCTTTGAGAGAAGGATTTAGCACCACTCGACCTCCCTTCTTCGATGGATCTGATTTTCAATATTGGAGGTCTCGCATGGAATACTATCTCAAGACCGACATCGGAATGTGGTTCTCCGTGAAGGAGGGTTTCATTCCTCCAAGAGACGCGGAGGGAAAAGAATTAGAGTCATCATGGTGGTCGACTGAGCAAACCCGAAAAGGAGAAGCTGATGCGAAGGCAGTGGTGACCTTGCAATGTGGAATGAACAAAGACCAACTAATTAAGGTTGGTCCCTTTACAAGTGCAAAGGATTTGTGGAACAAGCTCATCGAGCTTCATGAGGGTACCTGAGACTCAAGAATTGCCAAGAGAGACTTGTTCCTCAACCAACTACAAAATCTCTCCATGAAGGAGAGTGAAACGGTAAGCAAACTTCATAGTAGATTCAAAGAGGTATTGAATGGTCTCCACTCCATTGATGAGAAGGTCGAGAACCGCGACCTTGTGAGATATGTGTTAAAAGCTTTTCCAAGGAATGTGTAACGCCCGCCCCTTACCGTTAAGGCGGCGCGTTACCTTTTTCCTACTACTCCTACTTAATTAAACTTATAGTATAGCATATGATTCAAAATCATTGCAGCGGAAATAAAACATAAATATAATCATATGCAAAGGAGAAGGAGTGTAAATATTAATCATGTAACATCTAGTAGCATCCATGTCTTAAATAAACTTCAATAGAGATAACAAGTAACAAGTATAAGGTATAACACATGCTTTCTTATAAAAGTAAGTGCTAAGTCTATAAATGGCACAAAAATGGATCGATCAGCCAAGTCACCACCACACACATTAGCCCTTCCTGCAGCTTCCCTTTCTTTAGTAATTTCTATGTTGATCTGCAACATAAGCAAACAAACTATAAGTATGAAACTTAGTAAGCTCTTTCCTACTCACTAAATGCATACGTCACATGCATTTGAGAGACATATAACATCTTATGCATAGCATAAAAAAAATACATAAACATATGAAGACATATAAACATAGAACATATGCATTGCATAGACAATTAGGATGCTTTTTAGAAAACATAATAAGTAATATTTCAACATAAGCATACATCATCTTTCTTGGGGTCCCCGGCATGTACCCATTCTTTCTTTTGTGCGCATACCCCTATGTAGGATGCGAGGTAGCTAATCCCGACCTATAGGGGTCTACATTCTAGGCTTACTATCTTTCATCCTAGGGACAACTTCGGTAGTCCAGAACCGTGGATCTTTTTCAAGATCCGGTACAAGCCATTCTTTAAAGTAAAATACATACATACATTCTTTCCTTTTCTTTCTTTCTTTCATAAAGAATGTACTATGGACATTCAATCATTCATAAGTATAGGCATACTTTTCCTGGCATAATCATTAACATAAATAGCATGACATTATAAGACTTTTCTTTAAACACATATAAGTGAAGCAAACATCATGCTAGTCTTGCCAACACATCATTCATATACATACTTGTCTTAATCAAGGCAATACATTAGTTTTAGCTTTCCTTTCCTACCTTAACACATGCTGGTCGAAACATTATAGGAGAGGTTTCATAGCATAAAATTCATACAACATGGAAATAAAGGTATACTTTTCATAAGGGGTCATTTACAAGTACAACGATAGTCTAGACTTCATTACACATTAGTTTAGGTATATGATTTGTAATTGAACCTATTTTTAGCGCTCATTCTAGTAGTTGGCCGAAACTCATAGCTAGGTAAACATAGCATAAAAGTCATATAATCATGGAAATAAAAGCATACTTTACATAAGGAGTCATGTACAAGTACAAGGGTAGTCAAAACTTCACTAACTATTGATTTGGGTTCATGAATCGTAGTTTGAATCTATTTAACCCTGCTTCTAAATACTGGCCGAAACTCACAGCATGGATGTCATGGCATAAAGATTCATGTAACATAGAAATAAAAACATATTTTTATTTTACATAAGAGATTATTTGCAAGTACAAGAGTAGTCCAAATCTTCACTAAACCTTAGTTTAAGTGTATGCTTGTAACTCTACTTAGGTTAACATGGTATGAGGGTACATGTAACATTTTTCTAAGCATCACAACATAAAAATAAACATGAATTTAGGTTCGAAAGGCCTAGATCAGGGGCTACCCGAAAGGTACAACATGAAACAAACACATACATCACATGTATATCACTTGAAACATCTATAACTTCATGAGGTTTTATAAATCTGTTTTAAGGCCTAAATTAAGGCCCTTTGGCCAAATATTACAGAGGTCATTTAGCATAGATTCTACCAAATTTCTTGTCCAAAAAAAACATTACATAAGCTAGGGAATACATGCAAGAACAAAACCCTACTTCATGCACATGCAACAACTTACTTCCATCCCTTGGCCGAGAGGTATTTGACCCTCTACATCATGAAGGGTGTTCGAACATCATTCATTCATCACTCATCTACTATGAGAAAGTAGCAACAAGCATGTAGAATCATTATCTAAATTTAAACATAATCAAGGTGAGAAAAACTTCCTTGGCCGAAAGTTCCTCATGGTCTTTTCTTTCATTTTTTTTTTCACACAACATCACAAGCACTTGTAGGGGATCATAAATACACATAATAAGCCATTATGTTGCAGGTGAGGGAGTCTTACTACTTGCGCTAAAATCCCAAAAGATGTCCTAAACTTTGGAGAAGAAAAGGGCCTCTTAAACTTGGTGTTTCCTCTTATTCCTCCCTTCTTCTTTTCCCGGTTTCCTTAGAGTGGTGAGGCTAGGTTTTGGGGTAGAAAAAGGGCTC
Organism: Boesenbergia rotunda; assembly: GCA_024364735.1. Taxonomy (NCBI): domain Eukaryota; kingdom Viridiplantae; phylum Streptophyta; class Magnoliopsida; order Zingiberales; family Zingiberaceae; genus Boesenbergia; species Boesenbergia rotunda. The sequence goes on from JAGFNQ010002659.1 coordinate 1,419,741, forward strand.
TAGAATCTCGATGAGGGAGATGAGGAAGAGGAAAGGTTTGGTGGAAGAGAAATGGGAGTTTTCTTGACCGAAAATGCCTTAAGCATTTTTCCCTTTCCCATGATCTTTTATAGGGAGTGAAAAGGTAACCACCTCTTTCAATGGTGCCTCTTTATTTTCATGTGTCTCTTCACTTATCTTCTATTCATCTACGATTTCCCATCTCCTCCTAATAGCACTCCCCTGCTGGGTGAATTGGTTACATATGCATTCTTAAGGTTTGGCTTTTCTTTGAGGTCCAAGGTTCAATCCTTGGCACCTCCTCTTCTTTTTGCTTTTTCTTCCTTTTATTATTTTTTCCCAAGCCCGCATAACCAAAGCCCACCTAGAGAATGCTACTTATTTAATTCATACACATGCATATTCATATCATTATTCATTCATACATGTGTAGGATACTTAAGTATAACATTAAATATAATACCTAAGCATAATTATCACACATCCACTACGTGTCAAGATAATGCCTAACATTTCTTTATTCACAACTTTTCCACCTAAATTCATAATATTATTCTTGGCCACATGTTCCATTATTACTACGCTAGAGCAGAAAATTTGGGGCGTTACAATCAAAATCCACCGACCATGCGGTGGGAAGACCTAGTATGGTAAAGACACGGTCGACGGTCGACGACCCACAGAAAAATAAGGGGTCGCCGAATGGGCCGCCAAATGGGTCGGGTCGTTGCATAAAAAGGCGCCTTTTTATGTAACGACCCGGCCCATTTGGCGGCCCATTCGGTGATCCCTTATTTTTCTGTGGGTCGTCGACCGTCGACCGTCGACCGTCGACCGTGTCGTTACCATACTAGATCTTCCCACCGCCTGGTCGGTGGATTTTTTACCTTCCCAGGATTCGAACCCTAGACCCAGGCTTAAGTCTAGTTCTTTATGAATCCTGGTAACCAATTGAGCTTACCAGGATTCATAAAGAACTAGACTTAAGCCTGGGTCTAGGGTTCGAATCCTGGGAAGGCAAAAATCCACCGACCAGGCGGTGGGAAGACCTAGTATGGTAACGACACGGTCGACGGTCGACGACCCACAGAAAAATAAGGGGTCGCCGAATGGGCCGCCAAATGGGCCGGGTCGTTACAGAATGCCTTGTGGTCATCCATGGTGGATGCCTACAAGGTTTCTAAGGATTTATCAATTGTAAAATTAGATGACTTATTTTATGAAATGGAGCTACATGAGATGGCTAACAAAGGCCCCAAGGAGAAGGGGATTGCTCTTGTAGCAGGGGAAAAGACCAAGAAGAAGAAGGAGAAGAAGAAGGAGAAGGAGGTCTCTTTATCTTCATCTTCATCCGAGTCCGAGTCCAAATCTAAGGAGGATGGCAGCGAGTTTTCTTCCTCCAAAATGACCAATTTTGTTAGACGAATGATGAGGAAGAGTCGGCGCTTCAAGGGTAAAGATAACCCCAGTGAAGTTAAACTTGATAAGTCTAATGTTACTTGTTATGAGTGCAGCAAGAAAGGACACTTCAAGAAAGATTGTCCAAAACTCAAGAAGAAAGAGGAGAGATCAAAGAAAAAGAAGAAGGTCTTGAAGGCCACATGGGATGAATCATCCTCTAGCTTATCCGATGAAGAGAAGGAGGAGAAGAGTACACGCCATGTAGCACTCATGGCCTTTGAAGATCAAGAGAGCATTGATGAATCCACGGACTCATCAAACGCGACTTCATCATCTTCGGATGATGAAGAGGCAATCTTTCCCGAATTAGATAAGTGTTATAGAACTATTACATGTTTAACCGAATTGCTAAAGAAATCAAAATTTAAGGTTAAATCATTGAAAGTAGAAGTTGAACAATAGAAATCCTCTAGGGATGAGGATGTTGATGATTTGCATGTAGAAATGTTAGAAGATGAGAACAAGTCATTGAAGAGTGAGGTTGAGAGACTCAAGAGTGTTTTTGAGAAGTTCTCAACTAGCTCTAAGACTTTAGATATGATTTTGAATGCACAAAGGGCAGTTTACAATAGGGTCGGTATTGGTTATCGACCTAAAGAACCATCATTTGTATCCTTAATATCTAGGACTGATGTTAGACCACTTAAGACTCCTAGGGTTCAAAAGAATGTGGTCAAGGCATGGGTGCCTAAGTCTTGCATAATAGGTGCTTTAGGTCCCAAGATTTGGGTACCTAAAACTTCTATCTTTCGTGTTGTGTAGGTCATGATTGAGGGGGAGCATCTATCAACTTGGTTCGTTGATAGTGGGTGCTCCAAACATATGACCGGTGATAGATCCTTATTCACTACCCTTCAAAGAAAAAATAGAGGTAATGTTTCCTTTGGTAACAATGGTAGTCTCAAGGTTATAGGGATAGGAGACATTCAAATATCTGAATGTCTTAGGATCAAGAATGTCCTTCTAGTCAAGGGGATGACATTTAATCTCCTAAGTGTCAGTCAATTGTGTAATGCGGGTTACACAATTGATTTTCAATCAAGTCAATGTCTAGTTAGACAACATGACACATTTGACACGGTACTAGTAGGCACAAGGATAGATAACATTTACCAAGTTTCTTTTAAAAGTGCTACTAATGCTTTTGTTAAGTGTTTCATGTCAAGAGAAGATGAGTCCAACCTTTGGCACCGGAAACTAGCACACATGAACATGAAGAATATCCGGAAATTGGCCAACAAGGGACTAGTTCGTGGCTTACCAAGCATCAAGTATAAAAAGGACAAACTTTGTGATGCATGTCAAATGGGTAAGCAAACAAAATCTGCACATAAAGGTAAAAGCACTGTAAGTACTTCTACCGCTTTGGATTTACTTCACATGGACTTGTTTGATTGTAGCACTATTATATCCTTGAATAGTAGTAGATATTGTTTTGTGATCATTGATGATTTTACTAGATATATATGGACCTATTTTCTAAAATATAAGGATCAAACCTTAGATGTTTTTATTTCATTTTGTAGAAGGGTTGAAAATGAAAAATCATCAACAATTAAAACAATAAGGAGTGATCATGGAGGTGAATTTCAAATTCAACGATTTTTAGAGTTTTGTCAAGAGAAAGGTTATAGACACGAGTTTTCCACTCCTAAAATACCACAACAAAATGGTGTTGTAGAGAGGAATAACCGGGTCTTACAAGAGGTCGCACGAAGCATGCTCAATGAGTACTCTTTACCGAGTTACTTGTGGGCCGAAGCTGTAAACACAGCTTGCTACGTGCAAAACCGAGTCCTAATACATAGATTTCTAGGGAAGACTCCTCATGAACTTTGGTTTGGAAAACCACCTATAGTTAAACATCTTAGGGTGTTTGGTTGTAAGGTATTCATTCTAAACACCAAGGACCATCTTGGATAGTTCACAGCGAAAGCTGATGAAGGGATACTGGTCGGGTACTCCCTAGTCAGCAAAGCTTACCGAGTCTACAACAAGAAATCTAGATTGGTTGAAGAGTCTTCTGATGTTGTCTTTGAATAAATTCCCAAAGCAAATAATCAATCAGAAGATGTCGAAGGAGTTCAATTCGAACTTAGGAAACTAGGTTTGAATGGAAGTCCAAGTGTTGTTGATGGTGATGAGTCTGATGACGATGAGCCTAGACAACCCATAGATCAGCCGGATCCTGAGGCTGAGCCTGTGTCTAGTGACACCATCCAAGAAGCACCACCAACACCGAGGACAACTAGGTTAGCTTCTAGTCATCCCCAAGACCAAATTGTTGGAGACATCCATCATGGGGTTAGGACTAGATCATTCTTTAGGAATGAGGCTAATTAAGTTGCCCTAATTTTCGAAATTGAACATAGAAAAATTGACGAGGCATTAGATGATCCCGATTGGATCATTGCCATGAAAGATGAACTAGGTCAATTCGAAAGAAGTCAAGTTTGGGACATAGTCCCTAGACCTAAGAAGACCACCATTATTGGAACCAACTGGGTCTTCAAAAATAAGTTGAACCATAAGGGAGAAATCGTAAGAAACAAGACACGCTTAGTAGCCAAGGGCTATAGTCAAGTTGAAGGCCTTGATTACGATGAGACCTATTCTCCTGTGGAACGATTAGAGTCCATCCGATTGATGCTTGCATTTGTAGCACATCGAGGTTTCAAACTTTATCAAATGGATGTCAAATCGGCCTTTCTAAATGGGGTCATAAAAGAAGAGGTCTATGTCGAACAACCTCCGGGGTTTGAGAGTTCCGAATTTCCAAACCACATGTTCAAGCTCAAGAAGGCGCTCTACGGCCTTAAACAAGCTCCTAGGGCTTGGTATGAAAGGTTGTCAACATTTCTCATCAAAAAAGGTTTTGTAAGAGGACAAATAGACCCTACACTATTTCTATGACGAGATGGTGACAATATATTTATAGCCCAAGTGTATGTCGATGACATAATTTGTGGCTCAAACAATAAGGGCTATTTGAATGAATTTATTAGACACATGGAGAGTGAGTTTGAAATGAGTCTAGTAGGAGAGTTGACTTTCTTCCTTGGACTTGAAATCAAGCAAACTTGAGATGGAATCCATGTGCACCAATCAAAATACACTCAAGAGATGCTCCGAAAATTTAACATGAGTGATTCTAAAGAGGTAACCACTCCCATGTCTACAAACACACGATTAGACAATGATGAGAGTGGTAAACCTGTTGACTTAACTCAATATCGGAGCATGATAGGTAGTTTGCTATATCTCACAGCTAGTCGACCTGATATTCTTTTTGCTGTGGGTATGTGCGCTAGGTATCATGTTTGTGCCAAGGAATCTCATTTAATTGATGTTAAGAGAATTTTGAGATACCTTAAGGGCACAATTGGAGTTGGTCTATGGTACCCCCGTACCGAGTCGTTTGACCTAATTGGCTATACCGATTCCGACTATGCTGGGTGCAAGTTGGATCGAAAGAGCACTAGTAGGGGTTGCCAATTCATAGGTTCAACATTAGTTAGTTGGTCAAGTCGGAAGCAACATTGTATTGCTCTCTCCACGACCGAGGCAGAATATATCACCATGGGAGAGAGCGTATCACAATTGTTGTGGATGATTCATACACTAGAGGACTATGGATTGAGCTATAAGGGAGTGCAAGTGTTGTGTGACAACATTAGCACGATCAACCTAACCAAGAATCCAGTTCATCATTCTTGGACCAAGCATATTGAAGTGCGTCACCACTTCATTAGAGATCATGTTGCTAGAGGAGATATTGTACTCTCACATGTTGAGTCCAAATCAAATCTAGCGGACATTTTCACTAAACCACTCCCAGAGAATGAATTTAGTTTCTTACGAAGGGAATTGGGAATGTGTCGCGCTTCATAGGATTGAAAAGCATTCAAAACCCTTCATGATCATTTCAAATTGTTGGGAACAATTATTGGGCAACTTGGGGACATCTCACACAAACTATAAGGTTTAACAAAATGTTTTTGTTTGATAGAAATGGGGTGAGATGCTAGGATCAACCTAATTACTCAAAATGTCAATGCATCCCTTGAGAAATTAAGTTGACGAGATAATGATCATTAAGTTGACCAAGTATGGGGAAAACCAATGCATAACATATGTGTACTTGGCTCCATGATCATAGTTGGACATTCCAATCAAGGAAACTTGATTGGAGACTTTATTTTGATACAAACTTGGTTAAATATTGAATGGATGTTTGTGATTGCATTTGACTTCACTTGGGTGGAGCAAATTGATTTGTTAAACCCATAAGGACCTTTGATCCTTGTTCAGGATTAATTATAGTCAAGGAAACCCCTCTAAGGTCGATAATCTTCCATCAAATCGTATCGAAATTCATTCAGGAATTTGAAACTGAAGTTTCAGATTCGTATCAGCAAATCTCTGATACCTGATCGGTCCATAGACCGATCAGACATAGGGATGATCGGTCCACAGACCGATCAGGAGTTGGCCTGATCGGTCCACTTGACTGATCAAGCTAAGTCTCCGAATACCAATGAAATCTCACTGTGTTGGCCTGGATCGGTCCCCAGACCGATCTGGCCCCCAGTTGTGATCGGTCCACCGACCGATCAGGAGGGTCACAGAAAATCTCACGAACCTACTGTTCGCTCCCTGATCGATCGGCAGATCGATCAGGGGCTTGCCTGATCGATCACCCGACCGATCAGGACCAAGCCAGACCGATCAGGCTGGAGCCTGATCAGTCTCGGTGCTCCTGGATCGAATGGTGATCCGTTCGATCGCATTAAAGTTTGATTGGTGATCGGTCCACCAACCCAATTAATCACGTATCCACCTTATTTCTGAACCCTAGCGCTGAAACCCCTCATCGTCTTCCTCATGCGCGTGCGATCTTCTCCCTGTGCCTGTGAGTTCTTCTTCCTGCTGTTGGTGTTCTTAGCAACTCCTTCCCGCGAGCTCATTCTTCCCTGCTGGGTGAGCGCTCGAGTCTTTTCTTCTCCCTGCGATTTGAGTCCTCATGAGCTCTCTAAGAACTTGCGAGTTCTGTAGGTTCCCAACTTCTCCAGATTTCTAACCTCATGGCACCTAAGTAAGTTCCGTGTTGTTTTTAATCTGTTGATTACTTCATCATTACATAATCTTTGGAAGCTAATCATGATTGGTTCTTTGTGTGATGTGTGTACCATTGCCGTGAACCTACCTATGCCGTGACCTATCTTATTACTGATTAACCTTATCCTTGTGATCTGTTCATCTGGGCCATTGATTATATCTCCTGATCACAACCTTTTGTGCTGATTAACTTCAAATTCTTATCAATTTGTTGGGTATGCCATGATTGTCAAACTATATCGTGATCTTATCAATGTTCGATTTACTTATCTTGATCCGATCTGTTGCTATGATCTTTATCCGACATTAGATAATCGTCCAAGGGAAAAGAACCCATTGAGGGAAGCTCAAAGGGCAAAGGCCCTTCATCATCCGCACCCTCTCGTAGGCCTCAGCCTTCGTCGAGTTCTAGATTTCCTAACGTTGCTTTTGAGCAAGCGTTTCAGACCAGGACCTTCAAGCTACTCCCTTGTAGGTCTATAGATAGACCTTTCTTGGCTGAACATTATCCCTCTATCATCAAGGTGATTGAGTTTTACAACCTCGAACACTTTCTTTCCCTTGAGCGAACTATCAACTATGACCTTGTATCTGAATTCTACAATAATTTGCAACAAGGTCCACAGGGAGGTTTTGACTTCACGACCCGAGTAGCCAAGAGAAATCTTGACTTTTCTTATGATATCTTGGCGGAGTATCTTGGCGGTCGACGATCGCCTAATTTCTATTCCATCTACCCAGAGCTTCCTGACCCTTTACTGCCTCCATTTGTGGGCGTCACCCCCGATAACATTTACGAGCATTTCTTTGGCCATCCCAGACCAGCTGACATCAATGATTTAGGGCCTGACTTTCCTACCTTTGCGGCCCCCATCCCAGACTAGCTGACATCGATGAGTTAGGGCCTGACTTTCCTACCTTTGCGGCCCTTCGACTTTCTCCTATTGATTACATTCTTTTCAAGATAATCACCAACTGCATTCTGCCGATCACCTCCAAGCCCTTGTCTGAGATTCGTCCGTATCACTGTTTGATGCTCTATGGCATGCATCGCCATTTGGACTTTGACATCATGGAGAGCATCTTTCAGTCGATCATATCTTATAGAGATCCCAGCCGCCGCACTGTCTATATGCCTTTCGGTCACGTCATCACTGACTGGCTTTAGTCAGTTGGTGTTGATGTGACCAAGGGCAGGACAGTGCCCATGGTTAGACAGGATTGCAGATTGGGCAGACACGCATTTGCAAAATCTGGCATCGTGGTTGGGCCTGACAATCAGAGTCTTATCTGGAAGGACGAGCGGGGTCTAGGCGAGCTTCCTCGGGGCGCACACATGCAGGTACCAGTCGCACCGGCTGTTCATCCGAAGGCACCTGCCGCAGCAGCTGCCTATGAGTATGAGCCAGATCCCGACATCCGCTGGCAGGTTTCGGAGCTGGAGCTGACGATGCAGCAGGAGTTTCACATCTCCCAGCTCTGGCGCTAGGAGGCCCGGTCTGAGTTTCGATCTTTCTGTTGGATCGAGGAGCCCGATAGAGGGGGGGTGAATATCGGAAAACTTTCGGATTAGAATAAGAGTAGGTACGCAGCGGAAATTAAAAACAAGAAACACAGCACAAGGACACAGAGGTTTTTACTTGGTTCGGAGCCTGTGTCGACTCCTACTCCAAGGCCCACGGTCGTTGACCGTTTACTATGGGCAATTCTATATTCGCGCAAAATCGGTTACAAATAATTTCAATGACAAAAGAGATTGCAATGAATTAATAATAAAATACTAAGTTCTTCGTTACCGACGTCCGGAGTGTATCGAATCTTTTTGGGGCAGCGGGACGTCGTCGGCTCGAGGTGAGGCGTTCCCGGAGCAAGGCAAGAGCGTAGAAGAACTTTGAAGCGTTGGAGTGAAGTTGATTTGAAGCTTGGGGTCGAGGGGTGCTATTTATAGCACCCAGGGGCGCCATGGTCGTCGAGGGCGCCCTGCCACGTGTCACCCGATCCGTGCTTCGCTCGGTCAAGCCTTATCGCACCAGAATAGGGATGAGGTTTGACCTCTGGGGCGCCCTGGTCGCAGAGGGCGCCTTGGTTGACTTTTTCCGCGCAGAAGACTCGGCTGTGGATAAAGCTGAGGCTTCGCAGAGAGAGAGCTGGAGGCGCCTTGGCTGCTGAAGGCGCCTTCACTGACGAAGGCGCCTTCACTGCTGAGGGCGCCTTGCCCAGTAAGCAGTTGAAGCCTATTTTGCTTCGCTTGGTTCTGGTTCACCTTGAGGGCACCCTGGACACTCAGGGCGCCTTACTCAGCTGTTGCCTCACTCCTTTGAGGCTCTCTGAGTTGCAGACACACATTCCTTCGGTCCTGCATCAAGGGTTAGTCCAAAACACAATAACACAATTAATTATTATTATTTTATACAGCCTTAGCTGTCTTGGTTCTGACTTTGGTCTCCAAAATGGAGCCCTAGGTCGAACCGATGCCTACTGTTCCCTCGACGGGGAACGCGTCCTCACCTACTCCTCTCGGGAGAGTTTACCTGATGCCAACCGCTCCTTTGGTTGGACTTTTGCCTGACGGTCCTTTGTCAGGTCTTGTGAACTGGCAGTCCTTCGCCAGTGCCTAACAGTCCTTCGCTAGGGCTTTTGGTGCTGGCAGTCCTTCGCCAGTGCCTAGCAGTCCTTCGCTAGGGCTTTATGCTGGCACTCCTTCGCCAGTGCCTAGCAGTCCTTAGCTAGGGCTTTTGGTGCCAGCAGTCCTTCGCCAGTGCCTAGCAGTCCTTCGCTAGGGCTTGATGCTGGCAGTCCTTCGTCAGTGCCTAGCAGTCCTTCGCTAGGGCTTTTCCTGCACACTTGATTAACTTGTTAGAAAACAAGACAGACTTAACTTTTGACCTATGTTGCCATTATCAAAACACAGGTTTGACTTAGGTGCATTTCTGCACCAACAATCTCCCCCTTTTTGATTTATGGCAACCCTAGTTCAAAAAGTTAAGTTTAAGCATAACAAAGTTTTAATTCTTTTGTTCCCTCCCCCTGGAAGGAATCTCCCCCTAGATGTTTCAAAAATTGGTGGGGTAAAAAAAACTTGCACTTAGGTACTTTAAAAAGTATATAGGAAATTTTTGAAATATGATCTTTGAGTACTTAAAAAGTTTGAGGCTTTTAAGTTTCAAGGTACTCAAAGGTTTTGAAAGTGTTAGCTTCAAAAAACTTAAGTACTTAGTTAACTTTGAAAGCTTAAGTAGATATTTTGAAGACTTAAGTAGAAGTTTGGAAAGCTTAAGTATTTTTCAAAAAGTTAAACTTTTGAATACAAGTTTTGACAGCTTAAGTATTTTTCAAAAGGTTAAACTTTTGAAAACTTAAGAATTTTTCAAAAAACTTTTGAATACTTTTTGAATAAAGGATGGAGTTAAGAAAATTTTGAAAAGAATTTTTAAGAAAAAATTGAAAAAAAAATTTTTACTCTCTCCTTTTCTATCTCTCCCCCTTTGCCATATATCAAAACAAATGAATACAGCATAAATCAATGAAAAAGTGAACATTTTTGCTGTATTGAATCAATTCATCATTAAATTTACACTAAATCAATCAATTCTCTGTAGGGGCCTGTCTAACCCAATTAGCTACTTACTAACTGTTATAAACAGTAGTTTTTGCTAGGGTTAGTCAAGTTAAGTGTTTCTGTTCAAGTTAGATTTTCTAAGCTTGACACTTAACTTGATTGCTGTATAAGTTGTATTTAGTGCCCCAATTACTGCAGATGCACTGACTTAAAGCATCTTGAATTGAGGCAAAGACCTAAGCATCTCAACCCTTTCTAGGTTATCAATCAAAAGTACCCTAAGGTGCTTGTGAGATGCTGGCTTCTAAGTCTATAGGTGCATGCAGTTCTAGGGTTAAAGCCTAGACTAAGTCCATTTTCGAAAAACCCTAGTTTTGAAGGGGGTAGTTTTAAAATAAAAACTAAGTCGAAAAGATTTTAAAATTGATTTTTGAAATAAATAAAGCTAAGTTGAAAACTGATTTTGAATTTAAATAAAACAGTTTTTCAAACTTCTAATTTTAGAAAACTTATTTTTGAAATCAAGTAGAGTAAAAACAATTGAGTTAAACTATTCTACTGAACACAATCCTAACTGCCCATAATTTGATCAACAGAAAATAAAGCAGGTAATCAAGTTTCAAATACAGTCAACCAGTCAAACACAAGTCAACCCTACTGAGTAGGGGAAGTCAGATAGTTACGAGTACAATGCGAAGTAAATCTAAGATGAAGGACCGGGATGATCAGATGGACCCGGCTGCCATGAATCGAATCGTGCCATCATCTCTAAGAATCGTGCATCAGCTATCTCTCTATCAGCTCGGCGAGAGTCCATCTGCTCTATGTGATAAGCCTCGACCTCCTCTCGGAGACTCTGTATCTGTGTCTCCATACGGGTCACTCTCTCGTAAAGTGTCGGTGGAGCGTCTATATGGGCTCGGGCTTCTGCTGCTATATCCGCGACATAGTACTCGACTTCCTCGTTCGAATCGATCTGAGGGGCTGCTCTCCGACGTCTCCAGGACAAGACCCCGGTACCGGACACCTCTATACCAGCTAGGGCAAAGTTTCTATAGCCTATTTCATCGTAGTCAGTTAAGGCGGCCATCTCTCCCTCAGTAATGTTTCTACCGTGGTGATGTAATATGGATGTAATAATGTGGCAGTAAGGTGTGCGGACTTGCCCTTGTGTGGTAACACTGGAGGCGTGTAGGATAGTCTGAAAAATGTGAAGTCCTATGTCTATGTCAAGCTGGTGAATCATGGCATACAGTAGAAAGGCGTGAAATGGACGCATAGTGGTGACGTCCCTAGTAGATAATGGTAGGATACATCGGACTATGACCCTATATAGGGCGTAGTCCTGCACTTCTAATTCGACAGACTGAAATCGTCTGGCTACAGGTTGCCTAAAGAAATATGAGTGCAATGTATCTAAGGTAATCTCAGAGTAGGGAGCATCAAAGGGAGGCTCCCTAGAAGGGTAACAACAGAAGGTGGACTGCGAGGGTCGTAGTCCTAGAAATCGGTTGAGTAGAGTTGGTGTGATTGTTAGGGGAATACCTTGAACCATGGTGGAGAACACAAGATTATCCTGTCTAATGATATTATTGTAAAATTCTGCGCATAAGGAAGTATTGATTGGGTGGGCGCAAAATACAAGATTGTCCAGTTGATAGTGATTAATGACGTTCATAGCTAGGGGACAGGATTGGGTGAAGAATAGTCTATTCAAGTAGCTCGTCTTTATAGGTTTATAGGTGGTACGAGCGAACTTGTTACACAATTCTAAATTGGGAAACCTAGGATCAGGACTTGGTTGAGTACCAGGTTCTGCCTGATTAGGTCGGCGTCTTCTAAGAGAAAAGAATGTATACTTAAAGAAATGTGCATTAATGAAAAATTGAAAAGAAATTGACAAAACTAAAAAATATACCGGTTTGCTCGGGGAGGCATTGTTGAGGGCTTGAGAGCTTGAGAGGGTTGCAAGATCTCTTGGAAGGTAGAAGGTTGAGAAGGAGTGTTTTGGTGTGAGGAGTAGAAGGGGAGGGGAGCCCCTTTTTATAGGCTGTTTGGGCGCCCTTCCCCGTGAGGGCGCCTTGACTGGTGAGGGCGCCCCTAGCAGTGAGGGCGCCTTCATCAGGCCTGCAGTCCCTTTTTGGCAGCTTTCTGCCGTGAAAGGACTGTGGAGGGCGCCTTGACTGGACAGGGCGCCTTACCAGAGCTGCAGCTGCCTTTTGGCAGCTTTTGACCATAAAGTGTGTACCAAGGCGCCCTTAAGGTCAGGCGCCCTGGTCAGCGTGCAGTGGAGAGGCCCTTTTTGACCAGCCTTGGGGCGCCCACACGGGTTGGGCGCCCTAAGGACTAGCTTTGACTCAAATGAGTGTATTTGACCAGATTTGACCTGGTTTGACTATATTGACCGTAGTTTGACTATGTTGACCGTGGTTTGACTATGTTGACCATGGTTTGAAATATAGAATTTCACTGCAGCAAGTATTAAGGAATCATTTAGTCTTAATTTTACTGTCTCACCCAAATCTAGGGTTTTCAATCACGTTAACCTTATAGGTTTTGTGAGACAGGTTTTGATAGTTTATTTTTGAAAAATTTTGAAAACAATTTAAATTTTGAAAACTTAAGTAATTTTGAAATTTTTGAAAAGATGTTTTAAATCTATACTTAGCTGAAATTTTGTGTTAGATTCGAATTTGACAAAAATTAATTTGAATTTGAATTTCAAAAATTGGCTTCCAGGTCTTGGCGAGGCACTAGGCCTTCTTTGGCCGAAGCCTTATGGGATCATCCACCCTTTCCTTGACAAAGCCTTTTAATGAAATTTCATTTTCAAATTACTCTTTGAAAAATTTCTGGTCTAACTAGTTTGGATTTTGGATCGGTAGCTTCGGCTGGTTTCACCAGTCTAAAGAGACCAAGTAAACTTGATCTTATTAGAATTGGTTTCCCCAACGTACTATCATCTCACCTCCACCCAATACTATGTTTTCAAATTTCAGTTAAGTTTGTTAAGTCCTTAAACTAACTTAAGTCTAAACATGGTAGTTTGCAGAAATTAAATAAACAGGCAAACAATCAAGCAATAACAAGTTTATCTAATGATGAAAATAGTTTTCAGTTTGGCTCCCCCTGGACTAAAGCCACGGTAATGGTTAGGCAAGATATGAATCTTGTCCTTGGGGATCCAATACTGATTTGATCCAGTTGGTTTGTTCAGGCACAGTTTAGGTACCCATGCCTGAATTTTTCCTCTGGACTGATTCAGTACAGACAAATATGATCTTTGTCGGGATTTGGTTCAGTAGCCAAGTCCGGATCGATTTAGAACTGATTTCTAGTTTCCAAGGATCATGTCAAGACCCTTGGAACCAGATGTAAATCGTTCTAAAGCTGTTCTAAATTCCTTAACCTGAGTTTTCAGGGAGGAATTCTCCTTTTCAAGTTTTTCAACTTGAGTAGAAGTTCCTTTCTGAACCTTCTCGGTTAAGGGTTTAGAGTCAGCTCCCTCTTTCAGGAGTTTTACTTCCTGTCGGAGAGATTCGACTCGGAGTTTCGCTTTAGCCAAATCACGAGAAAGAAAAGAAATTAATTCGGTTAACTGCAATCTATTAAAACCAGTTACCTTTATTTCTCCGTCTTCTGTGAAAGTCAGCTCGCCGTCCTCTTGTTCTGATTCTGACTCGACTTTTTCTGATGCGGTTAGAGCTAGGAGATTGGACTGGGGTGCCTCTTCTTCTTCTTCTGAGGAAGACTCGTCCCAGGTTGCTTGCAGTGCCTTCTTTCTTCTTGTCTTCTTGGACTCTTTCAGATTTGGACACTCTGTTTTGTAGTGGCCCTTTTTCTTGCACTCGTAGCAGGTCACATTACGCTTGTTCTCGGGTTCAGTTGGTTCGTCCTTTCTTCGGCCAGTTTTTCTTTTGTTGGTTCGGTTCTTCAGCTCCTTGTAGTAGTTTCGAGCGAGCCGGACCAGCTTAGTTTGTTCTTCTTCTTCATCTTCTGAGTCTGAGTCAGACTCGTGTTCAGGTTCATTTTTCTTCTTTGTTGTCTTTAGATTTTTACCTGTAATGAAAGCAATACCTTTTTCGACCGAATTGGTGTTAGTCTGTTCGTGCAGTTCAAGTTCAGAAAATAATTCATCTAGTTTTATTTTAGAGAGATCCCTGGATACCTTGTATGCATCTACCATAGATGTCCACAAGGTATTTCTTGGGAATGCGTTTAGAGCATACCTTATTAGGTCACGGTTTTCTACCTTATGACCTATTGCGTGTAGACCGTTCATTACCTCTTGGATTCGTGCATGGAGTTGGGCTGCTGTTTCGTTGTCGACCATCTTTATGGTGTAGATTTTGTTCAGTAGCAGATCCCTTTTGCTGATCCTGGTGTCTGAAGTCCCTTCGTGCAGCTCGATCAGTTTTGTCCATAGCTATCTTGCACTGTTGAAGGGGCCCACTCGGTTCAGCTCTTCCTTTGTCAGCCCGCATTGTAGGGTTTGCGTTGCTTTTGCGTCAGCTTCTATTTTCTGCTTTAGAGTGTTGTCCCACTCCGAGTAGTTTTGTGGAAGTCCTTCCGCATTTCGGGGGATCTCCAGACCGGACTGGATAATGATCCACATTTCCACCTGAGTTTTCAGGTGAACCTCCATGCGAAAGTCTTCTCCACTGAAGAGTGGAGGTCTAGCAGTGCTGAATCCCTCTTGCATAGACATTTGTTCTGTAACAGAAAACTTTACAAAAAATTGTCCCAAGACTTGGTCTTGGATTAGCAGTGCGGGATTAAGAAATTAAAAATATCGAGAGGTGTTGCACCAATCTCGATTAACACGAAAATCGAACGAAAAAAAGAAAAGAATATTAGAAAAGAATTCGAAAATCCAAAAAAAAAAATTTCAAACTGGTGGTTGCACCAAGTTTGAATAACCCCGCTCTGATACCACTTGTTGGATCGAGGAGCCCGATAGAGGGGGGGTGAATATCGAAAAACTTTCGGATTAAAATAAGAGTAGGTACGCAGCGGAAATTAAAAACAAGAAACATAGCACAAGGACACAGAGGTTTTTACTTGGTTCGGAGCCTGTGTCGACTCCTACTCCAAGGCCCACGGTCGTTGACCGTTTACTATGGGCAATTCTATATTCGCGCAAAATCGGTTACAAATAATTTCAATTACAAAAGAGATTGCAATGAATTAATAATAAAATACTAAGTTCTTCGTTACCGACGTCCGGAGTGTATCGAATCTTTTTGGGGCAGCGGGACGTCGTCGGCTCGAGGTGAGGCGTTCCCGGAGCAAGGCAAGAGCGTAGAAGAATTTTGAAGCGTTGGAGCGAAGTTGATTTGAAGCTTGGGGTCGAGGGGTGCTATTTATAGCACCCAGGGGCGCCCTGGTCGTCGAGGGCGCCCTGCCACGTGTCACCCGATCCGTGCTTCGCTCGGTCAAGCCTTATCGCACCGGAATAGGGATGAGGTTTGACCTCTAGGGCGCCCTGGTCGCAGAGGGCGCCTTGGTTGACTTTTTCCGCGCAGAAGACTCGGCTGTGGATAAAGCTGAGGCTTCGCAGAGAGAGAGCTAGAGGCGCCTTGGCTGCTGAAGGCGCCTTCACTGACGAAGGCGCCTTCACTGCTGAGGGCGCCTTTCCCAGTAAGCAGTTGAAGCCTATTTTGCTTCGCTTGGTTCTGGTTCACCTTGAGGGCGCCCTGGACACTCAGGGCGCCTTACTCAGCTGTTGCCTCACTCCTTTGAGGCTCTCTGAGTTGCAGACACACATTCCTTCGGTCCTGCATCAAGGGTTAGTCCAAAACACAATAACACAATTAATTATTATTATTTTATACAGCCTTAGCTGTCTTGGTTCTGACTTTAGTCTCCAAAATGGAGCCCTAGGTCGAACTGACGCCTACTGTTCCCTCGACGGGGAACGCGTCCTCACCTACTCCTCTCGGGAGAGTTTACCTGATGCCAACCGCTCCTTTGGTTGGACTTTTGCCTGACGGTCCTTTGTCAGGTCTTGTGAACTGGCAATCCTTCGCCAGTGCCTAGCAGTCCTTCGCTAGGGCTTTTGGTGCTGGCAGTCCTTCGCCAGTGCCTAGCAGTCCTTCGCTAGGGCTTTATGCTGGCAGTCCTTCGCCAGTGCCTAGCAGTCCTTAGCTAGGGCTTTTGGTGCTGGCAGTCCTTCGCCAGTGCCTAGCAGTCCTTCGCTAGGGCTTGATGCTGGCAGTCCTTCGTCAGTGCCTAGCAGTCCTTCGCTAGGGCTTTTCCTGCACACTTAATTAACTTGTTAGAAAACAAGACAGACTTAACTTTTGACCTATGTTGCCATTATCAAAACACAGGTTTGACTTAGGTGCATTTGTGCACCAACACTTTCGATCGCAGACTATCGGCACTAGAGTCGGACGTCTCTGGGATCCACTCCCAGCAGCAGACCTAGTACGACGAGTGGTGCCAGCATACGTTACCTGGAGCTGCGCCCTCTGGCAGTACTGCACCGGGGTCCTTCATACCTAACGATGACACGACTGATGACCCCATGCAGGCCGACGCCCCCCCCCCCACCGACGATTGATTTAATTGTACTCTGATCTTGTTTTTCTGACTGGTGATTTGACTATTTTGCCTATTATGACTTGGTGATGTGGTTGACTATACTCTGATGCATTGATATGCATCTAACTATTTGTCTTCTTTGGATTTGTCATGTACCTGACTATGCTCCGATGCCGTGTGATGCATCTAATTTTATGACTTTTCAATGTATGACTTACTACTTCATGTTTATTGTTAGCTCAGGTTTTATTCTATGTTTATATGATGCATGTGATTGCTATATCCTACTTTATCTCTATCACATGGTTTCATATGCCTTCAAAATTCAATTATATCCTTTGTTGTTTTGGGAGACCCCTAGGTTTGAGGGGGAGAGAATTTTAAACTAAACTACCAGTCTACACCCTTTTCGGTGTTTGACAAAGGGGGAGAGTTGGTGAGTTAAGTTTGGGATAATTACAAGCATAACTGTTGTAGGGGGAGGATCCTGATTCTCCTACGATAGAGAAATTTGAGCAATTGAATTTAAATCCTTAAACTTAAAATCGGGTTGTCAAACAACAAAAAGGGAGAGATTGTTGATGCAGTCTGAGCCTGATTGTTGTTTTGGTGTTGACACCGATTTTAGTTTAGGTTGATGAGATGATTGGGATTGAGTCCTAGCTTGAGAAGCTAGGTTGGATGAATGCTTGGCTTGGAGGGCTAAGTCTTAGCTTGAGAAGCTAGGTTGGATGAAAGCCTGGCTTGGAGGGCCAGATCCTAGCCTGGAGGGCTAGGTTGGATGAAACCCTGGCTTGGAGGGCAAAGTCCTAGCTTGGAGGGCTAGGTGTGAAAAAGTCCTAGCTTGGAGGGCTAGGTGTGAAAAAGTCCTAGCATGGCGGGCTAGGTGTGGAAAAGTCCTAACTTGGAGGGTTAGGTGTGGAAAAGTCCTAGCTTGGAGGGCTAGGTGTGAAAAAGTCCTAGCTTGGAGAGCTAGGCGTGAAAAGTCCTAGCTTGGAGGGCTAGGTGTGAAAATTCCTAAATCGGAGGGTTAGGTGATGGAAATCCTGGTGAGTGAAACCAGGTCCTAGCTTGGAGGGCTATGTTGAAGTCCCAGTGAGTGAAACTGGGCACGGAGTCTTGGTCCGGGGGACTGAGCACGAGTCAGGGGACGCTGGGAGCCAGTTCTCTTGACGTAGAGTGGGTTTGGCCTTGCCTAGATCGGACTGGTGACCGATCAGGGAAGTTGGCACGGAGTTCCCTCGTGGATCGTCTGGTGACCGATCCAGCTATGTCTGATCGGTCTAGTGACCGATCAGGAAACATAGAGTGACTTTGGCAAACCTACTGATCGGCTCCTGATCGGTCTGGTGACCGATTAGGGAGCATGCAGTGACATTGGGAACCTTACTGCTCGGCTTCTGATCGGTCTGGTGACCGATCAGGAATACTATTCAGATCGTTCTGGTGAACGATCAATTGTCGCAAGGTTCTCACTATAACCGATCAGGCTGGAGCCTGATCGGTCAGAGAGTGGCCTGATCGGTCACCAGTCCGATCAGGCCACACCCTGATCGGTCGGGGACCGATCAGGAGGTTTGGACTGCGAAGCTGGGAAATCACTCTGAGAAGGGGTGGATCGGTCTGGTGATCAATCCATGACTTGGGATCGGTCTGGTGATCGATCACGAAGGAGTCGCGATTTCTGATTACACGTTGGCGATCGATCATTTTGGAGCCTGATCAGTCTGAGCCCATCCTGATCAGTCTGGTGACCGATCAGGAGTCACTCAGATCGGTCCGGTGACCGATCAGTAGCTGACAGCTTTATTTCAAAAGCGGTGTCAGACTTTTGATTTCCTACTGATCTCACTCTGATTTTCTCTGCTATCACTGATGTAACTTTGATTTCATTTGCTAAACCTCTGATTAAGTGTGCAGGTGACAGGAAGGAGTTCAAACACTCAAGGAGGGTCAATGGGAGTCTTTCCGTTGAGCAGGTTTGTTTGTTTCTCCTTCTCAGGTCACAACGGATGGCGTGGGCTTGCAACGGCAGGAAGCTGACGATCTGACCTGGGCTTGGCTGGAGAGTTCAGTGAGTCCAGAGGTGGTCAGGATAGCTGAGGCTGTTGCAGAGAAGCTGGTGAGCAGCTGGGAGCTGCAGAGGCGCGCCAGGGACCTGAGATCAGTGAGCAGAGACTTAAGAGCTTGGTGGCTACGAAGTCTCGATAACAATTCTTGATTCGAACACTTCTTTGGCTACAACTCTTGTGCTCTGGCGACAACTTTGATCCATCTCTTGAGCAACACTCTGATACTTGAGCACTTGGAAGAAACAAGGAGCTTGATGAGTCTATCAGCGAGAAGACACGAATAGCAGGGTTGCTCTTGCGTGAGATCTGGGCTGAGTGGAGCTCGGTGAGGAGTTCGCTTGTGTTCTTACTGACCTAAGTGCTCTGTAAGCTTCTTCTTGTAGTTCTTGTGCTTATTTTCATTATTCTGTTGAACCCACTGTGGAGATATTACTCCACCGAGAAGGAGGTTACATTTGATATTCGGATTTCCGGAGCTTGATCTGCCGATGATCAAGGGATCGCCCACCTTAAGGGCACGCCAAGGAGTAGGGGCAAGTTATCCCCGAACCTTGTTAACGATCCTTGTTAGCGTTTTTGGTTTGCTTTTTATTTCTGCAGTTAAACTCTGTTTTGTATTTCTTCCGCTGTGCTACTAACCCTAACTGCAGAGAAATCTCAAAAGTGAGAGTGATTTTTGTGTCTGGCTATATTCACCCTCCCCTCTCTTGCCATCCATGTTCTAACAAATATTATCTGAAATATTAGACATTAAGGAATTATTAATTTCTATCTCATCATTATCAATAACATTATGAGAATTATCAATTACAATATCATTTTCAGAGTTAATTCCAACATTATCAGAATTAATTTCAGTATTATCAGAATTAACTTCAATATTATCAAAATTGACTTCAATATTATCAAAATTGACTTCTATATTATCAGAATTGACTTCGATATTATCAGAATTAATTTTAAAAATCATTGCATTGATATTGGCAATTAAAGAATTAATTTCTGATAATTTATTATTGTCTACCTTTGATAATTGATCATGCAATACCCTAAGTTGATTATGCAACAGATCTAGTTTATCAAAAAAATCAACAGATTTATCTAAATTATTAACTTATTTGAAAGACTGTGCAGTAATTTGGAAAATTTTACAAACGTAAATTTTCCGTACCTTGAACGAACACTGATTCTTGTAGTGTCCGTGCTTTTGACATTTGAAACACCTTATTTGACTTTTGTCCCGCCGGACTCCGGGTAGTTAGCGTTTACCCCACTACTTCAGTGATCCCCATCCAATTGGATGGTCAAGTTGCATGTGGTCAACTGAGTGGTTAGCGTTTTATGTGCTCAGAGTGAAATCCTTGATTGGCCGATTGTCCCGCCAATCAGCCAACCTTCTTCCTCCTGAGAAAAGCATTAGTTACTCTATTGGTAGGTTGATTACTAATTGGCTTACCGCGCGAGCTCGGTTGACTCTGTGCCGACCGAAGGTGATAGCAGGTTCGGGGTGGCCGATCCGTCCTCTAAGTGACTGAGCCGATTGCCGAATGTCAGGGTCGACGCACGGGTGATCCCGCTGACCTCAGGCGATGCGGTTGAGCTCAAGCTAACCTTATAGACCTCCGGTTGGCCTAGCCAAGCTTGGGATGGCTGTGCTGACCCCGGACAAGTTGGGGCTAACCTTGTTGACCCTGGGTGCCACGACCGATTCACAGCCATCCGAGCCAGGTCTGATCGTGGGCCCCGAGTATCCTTATCGGTCATGATTAAAGGATTAGTCAACCCTGAACTTATTATCCGACCGGATCATATATCTAGTCGACATGGCATCCATCTCATACGATCTACACCAACAATCAACTGGTATTTTATGTTTTAGGCGCTGAATTATATATATATTTCTAAAAACGAGTGAAATCACTAATTAAAATTGTTGATTAAATATAAAAACATCGTGAAATTTTTTTTATTGCCATGAGTTGTTTTTGGAAACACCTTTGCTGTTAGATCACTGACTAGACCGGTGCTGACTGTAGTGGTGTCCCATGCCTATCTTCATCTTTTTGAGTAAACTATGATCCTTTAAATCCATCTTGACTTGCGTGATCCATGAGCCAATAAATATCTTTCGCAGGAAAAAGAAACTTATGAGATTTAATCCATCGTCTCACGCAGTTCAACAACAAAATATTTAATAGACTAGAAAAGCATTGCTCATCGTGTCGATTGGGAGCAGCGACACATGGTCTGGCTCTCTTTACTGAGTTATTCAGGACATGTTAAATAATTAATTAATTTTTCGTGTTAGTAGGCGCTCGATGACTTTGACCTCCAAATAGTTACTATGGTAAGTGAATAATGATTAATTATTATTTTAAATATTTATGATTTAAATTTTAATTACGATATATTTTATAAAAAATTTTTTTTTAAATAATGTATGAATCTTAGGATACTGAACTTCTAGACTCTACCACGAGCGCTTCTCTATTTATCCTAACGACTGACGAAAAATTTCTGTGAAGTCGAATCGTTCGTCCGAAATTGAAAAAACCTCGTTAATCATTTTCGTTGACTCCTGTATTGTCTTTGCGGGATGAGGGATGAGCTGATAGTAATGAATGATTTCAAAAGTTAAAATTGGATAAAGTTAATATATTTATTCTCGTCACGTGCTAACTATCGGATTAGTAGTTTTTATAATTTATTTTTTCTGTATTAATCCTAGTACTGATTAACGAGGATGTTAGAAACGAGCGAATCGTCTTTTGCCACCTCGATAACTCTTTGATTGTCCTTACGAGATATATTGATAAGTTAGTAGATGAGTGTTATAATTTTGAGATCCATAAGTGAAAATCTGACAAAGTTAGTATGTTCATCTTTCACGTGTTAGTTACATTATCTAGGTTAATAGTCTTTATAATTTATTTTTTTCATATTAATTCTGAAATATATTGAAGAAGACATTTTGAAATAGATGGACGAAGACGATGAAACTGAACAAATACACTATTTTTGCCTATGACCCTTTTATTTTTATTAGCTCTGTGAGATTTAATGATAGCTTTTTAAATTTTTTTGACATTTCAGGATTAAATTAATTAATGATTGTACTTTTTTTGAATAAATAAATGATCATCGGTTGTGATCATTTTCTAATTGTGAATGAGAAATTTTTTGACTAAGATTAATCGACATAAATAAATTACTGACAACTAATTAAAGATAAAAAAATAAAAATAAAAAAGAGATTATTCTAACAAGAATATGCTACATTTAAAAAAAAAAAGAGAATATGCTACATTCCCTCATCTCTTATGTGACTTTCATCTCGGATCATGGCAACCGCATCTTACACATCCTTGAATATTTCCCGATTATTCTTCAATTTCTTTAAAAGCGCCACTTTCATCGAATGTCCACTTAAACGTTTGGTATTTGCTACGAGTTAAAATTTAGAAAGGAGTGCCCCTTAGTTTTTGAAAACCTCACCCCCGCCACTTCCATAATTATACAAAAACCTCTATGGCTTTTGATAAAAGGGCACATCTGAGAATTGGTATTTACCAAATAGCATATCAGTATTTCATTTTTATTAAACGGCGTATCCATTTTAGTGAACTTCCTCTTATATCCCTCCTGCCAAGAAATTGCTTTCTCACTTCACAATTCCAAGACATCCGAACCACTGTATCAGTTTTCTCAATTTAAAATAATATATTGTGGTTCGGATGGCCCCGTCAGTCGACTTTTTCTCAGCCTACATATATATTTCTACCTTACACAATTCGATTCATCACGAATGTACATATATATTTCTACCTTGCTCCAGATACTGGATTTGTTCTAGAGGTGTCTTCAAAGAGTCGACTTAAAAGAATCGTTGAGGAAGATAAGTGTTGAAGGAGAAACATCAAGCAACAGTCTGTTTGATAGAAATAGTAATGTACGTATGATTGTCATCTTTGATATGCTATCAGACCTAGTTTTATACATGATAAACTGTGTCTACTATTTTTTTTGTTTGGAGAAGGACTCTAATGGTATCATGCATTACATAATTGGGCTTCTCTGAAATTATTTAAACATTCTGAAATTATTTAAACTTACGATAAATTAATTCTTGAATACGACGTAGGAAGTGATATCTTACCATATCAGGCCCTAGGAGGGTCTGAAATCAAAAGATAGGTGGACCTGAAATAAAAAAACTTCAGGCCCTAGGAGGGTCTGAAATCCTTTTATTTAGGCCCTCTCAGGGTCTGAAATCCTTTGATTTCAGGCCCTGGGCCTTGGATTTCAAGCCCTCCCAGGGCCTGATATCCTTGTTTGTTTTTTAAATTAATGAAACACTTGATTATGATTTTGAAAGTTTGCTAAATTTAATTGTAATTTATTTTTCAGGGATAATAATGTTAACGAAATTCTCTCTGAGATATGGAATACTCTTGATGATAATGTTGTCATGGGGAATGAAGCAAAAATAGCCAGTAATAATATTCCATTATCTTTCCAGTCTAGTGATAATAGATTTACAAGTAATTTGACATTTGATATAAATGAAAAAGCAAATAATCTAGAAGATGAGTGTCTGAATTCTTCTACAAGACTTGTTGAGTTGTTTGAGCCAACATGGAGTGGGGAGGAAGAACTTGAAATTCGAAATGCAGATGAATTACAACCCAGTACAAGTATACTAGAATTCCAAGCTGATGATATACAAATTGAGCAATATGAATTCCCCCCGGATAAGTACAGTGACTTAGAGGAGGAGTTTTCAATAGCTGATGATCCTTATATTTTGAATTCTCGATTGCTAGCTGGGCCAATTGGAGAGGCAGAGGCAAGAGATGAGCATGAATTTTTTGTGGAGCAGATTTTTCCATCTAGACAAGAATTCAAGAATGCACTTGTGAAACATGTCATGGTTAAACATATGAGATATAACCCAGTTGACACCCGAATAAATAGAGTTAAAGTAGTGTGCTTCAACCAACCATGTACATGGAGAGTAGTAGCAAGGGGGGAAGTAGAGTTCACTGTTACAAAATATGTAAAGGAACACCAATGTGAAACTGTTAGGGAAAGTACTGATCATCATGCATGCTCTTCATCATTTGTTGCGTCTTTTGTTGAAGAGCAATTTCTTCATAATGAACAATACAAACCAAGTATGATTATATCAGATATTAAAGCTAGATCTGGAGTCACCATATTATACAGAAAAGCATACATAGCTAGGGAGAAAGCATTGAAAAAGGTCATCGGAGATTATGATGAGGCATATAGAGATCTTCCACAATATCTGCGTGAGTAAAGAGCTAGAGATCCTGAAACTTATGCGGCACTATACAAGAATGGTAACAATGAGTTCTAGTGGTGTTTTTGGGATTTTTGTGCTTGCCGAAGGGTGTTCAGGTCTTATTTGCGTAAACTTATCGGAATTGATGTCACATATCTAAGAGGAATGTATCCGGGTCTATTGTTGATTGCTACGACGATTGATGATAATGACAATGTTCTTCCAGTTGCCTTTGGAATAGCTGAAGTTGAATGTGGGTCTGCATGAGAGTGGTTTTTGGAGCATACAAAAGAGGTTGTTTGCTGTCGATGAACACTTAATGACCATAGTATCATATAGACATCGTGGTATTATATCAGCAGTTAGAAAAGTCTACACCAACGCGCATCATGCTTTTTGTTGCCACCACATGTCTTGTAATATGGTAACTGATACTGGAAGTAGAGCTGCTTTAGGTTTGTTTTGGGCAGCAGCACGAGCAAACACAACACTCCAATATGATATGATAATGCAGACAATTCTTGAAAAACATCCAGATGCCCATAAGTGGCTTCTGAACATTGCCCCTAAAAGGTGGGCTAATGCACACTTTACTGGGAGAAGGTACAAAATGCTAACCACGAATTGTGTGGAGAGTTTAAATGCTTTGTTCAAGAGTACACGTGAACTTCTCATAAACAGATTAATTGATAATACAAGAAGAAAGGTAGCTCAATGATTCTTTAACCATAGAGAGGAAGTCTCCAAATGACATGTTGTTTTGACACCTCATGCTACAAAAGAAATAGATTCAAGGAGTGAGAAAGCAAAAGCATATAAGGTTCACCCTTACTCTCAATCAGAAATAGAATTAGAAACATGGGGCACTTCATACATTGTCGATTTGGAAAAAAATATTGTCAATGTGGGGAGTTTCAAATTTCAGAACTCCCTTGCTTACATGCTATTGCCGTCATCATTCACAGAAACATAGATACACTCCCATATTGTGAGTATTATTTTTATTCAGAAAATTGGAAATGGGTTTACATGGATCGTATTTTTCCTTGTCGAAGCAAGCAGTTTTGGCCTAGGAGTGTAAACAACATTATAGTTCTATGTCCCCGTAGCCTTGTGCAGCCCTGTAGACAAAAGAAGGCATGGATTGAGTCGAGACACAATGGCAAGGTAAAACTACAATGCAGCCACTGCAAACAACTTGGTCATAATAGAAGGACTTGTAGAATACCGCCAGCTCCAGGGTCTTGATTTACTTGGTATATGTATTGCAAGAATATTATGATTGAAGTGTATTTTTTGTAAGCAGGAAAAAGGAATGTATATATTTTGTATATTGTAGAGCGATAGTATTGTGAAAAAACTAGTTGTTGTTAATGTTGTCACTTGAAAAGGTATTCCAATATTATGATACATTTCACCTTGTCTAATTCAATGTAAGCAGAATAGATTGTTGGATCGAGAGAACCGATAGAGGGGGGGTGAATATCGGAAAACGCTTTTCGGATGAAAACATAGAGCAAATATGCAACGGAATAAACACAATCGCGAACACAGGTAGTTTTACTTGGTTCGGAGCCTAGGTCGACTCCTACTCCAAGGCCCACGGTCGTTGACCGTTTTCTGCGGGCAATTCTATAAGTGCGCAAATCAGTTTACAAGATTGAATTTACAAGTATAGCAAAAGTAAACTTTAAAACGAAAACTCTTCTTTTACCGACGCCCGATGTAAGTTGTCTTTTCGGAGCAGCGGGACGTCGTCGGCTCTTGAGTCTTGAGTCGGGAGGTTTCCGGAGCATAGCGCGGGAGCAGAAGAGAGTGTATTCGTTGGAAAAAGTTGTTGTACGAAGCCTTAGGGTCGAGGGCCCTTTTATAGGCCCTGGGGGCGCCCGAAACGTTGGGGGCACCCCCCCACGTGTCGGCCGATCCGACTTTCACTCGGTCAGCTTCTGATCCCTTCAAACTCGGGATCAGATCTTGACCAGGGCGCCCGGGACGCTGGGGGCGCCCGGATTGACCGGGTCAAACCTCATCCGTTTGGCTTCTGCTGGCTTGCTTCGTTGGCTTCACCTGGGGGTGCCCGGGAGCACGGGGGCGCCCTGCCCGTGAGCTGCAGAAGCAGTTCCTTTGCTTCAGTTGTTTGTGTTCACCTTGGGGGCGCCCGGGACACTCCGGGCGCCCTGGTAAGCTGCTGCCTCACTCCTTTGAGGCTCTCTGAGCTGCAGACACTCGTTCCTTCGGTCCTGCATCCAAGGTTAATCCAAAACAACATAAAGCAATTAAGATATTAGTTTATACAGCCTTAGCTGTCTTGGTTCTGACTTTGGGCCTCCAAAATGGAGCCCTAGGTCGAACCGATGCCTACAGTTCCCTCGACGGGGAACGCGTCCTCACCTACTCCTCTCGGGAGAATGTACCTGATGCTAACCGGCTCCTCCGGTTGGACTTTTGCCTAGCGGTCCTTCGCCAGGTCTTTGATACCAAGCTGTCCTTCGCCTAGTGCCCAGCTGTCCTTCGCCAGGTCTTTAGTACCAGGCTGCCCTTCGCCTGGTGCCTAACAGTCCTTCGCTAGGTCTTGGTATCCTGGCATTCCTTCGCCAGGTGCCTAGCAGTCCTTCGCTAGGGCTTTGTATCCTGACATTCCCTCGCGCAGGTGCCTAGCAGTCCTTCGCTAGGACCTTTTTACCCTGGCATTCCTTCGCCAGTGCCTAGCAGTCCTTCGCTAGGGCTTTGCCTGCACACTTGGGTAACACGTTAGATAACAAATAAGACTTAACTTTTGAACCCTTTTGCCATTATCAAAACTCAGGTTCGACTTGTGTGCTTTCTGCACCAACAATCTCCCCCTTTTTGATTTATGGCAATCCTGGTTCAAAAAGTTAAGTTAATCAGAGCAAGTAAAAAATTAATTTTTGTTCCCTCCCCCTGGAAGGAATCTCTCCCTAGATTTTTCAAAAGATTGTGGGGTTTTGAAAATAATTTTGGTTGTCTATTTTGGAGAGCTTGTAGAATATTTAAGTTTAAATACTTAGAAAGCTTAAGAGGGATTCTGAAAATTTATGTTTGAGTACTGATGAAAATTTTGAAGCCTTAAGCTTAAAGTACTCACAAGTTTTGAAAGCCTTAAGTTTTAAAGTACTTGGTAAACTTGAAAACTTTAGTTTTAAGTACTTAGCACGTTTTTGAAAACTTAAGAACTTAATAAAGTTTTGAAAACTTAACTACTTAGTAAAATTTTGAAAACTTAAGTACTTAGTAAATTTTGAAAACTTAATTACTTAGTAAATTTTGTAAACTTATGTACTTAGTAAATTTTGAAAAATTTAGTTTTAAGTATTTAGGAAATTTTAAAAAATTTAGTTTTATGTACTTAGGAGATTTTGAAAAAAATTTAGTTTTAAGTACTTAGGAGATTTTAAAAAATTTAGTTTTAAGTACTTAGGAGATTTGAAAATTTTAGTTTACTTAAAAAACTTTTTAAATAAAGGATAGAGTTTGAAATTTTGAGAGTTGAAGAAATTCAAAAAAAAATTTAAACTCTCTCCTTTCCTATCTCTCCCCCTTTGCCATATATCAAACACAAATAAATATAGAAAAAATGGAATAACTGAATTGCATAAATAAATTGCATAATTTGCTGTACTGAGCCAATTCAGGATATGAACTAAATCAAATCAGTTTCTTTTAGGGTCCTGTCTAACCCAGTTAGCTACTTACTAACTGTTATAAACAGTAGTTTTCGCTGGGGTTAGTCAAGTCAAGTGTTCTATTCAAGTTAGATTTTCTAAACTTGACACTTAACTTGATTACTGTGTAGTTTGTATTTAGTGCCCCAATTACTGCAGATGAACTGACTTAAAGCATCTTGAATTAAGGCAAAGACCTAAGCATCTCAACCCTTTCTAAGTTATCAATCAAAAGTATCCTAAGGTGCTTGTGAGATGTTGGTTTCTAAATCTATAGGTGCATGCAGTTTTAGGGTTAGGGCCTAGGCTAAGTCCATTTGTGAAAAAGCCCTAGTTTTGAAAGGGGGTATTTTTAAAATAAAACTAAGTCAAAAAATATTAAAAAATTTTCCAAAACTGAATAAATGCTGATTTTAAAAGCATTTGAAAAGCTAATTTTAGAATGAGTAAAGTAGTAAAAAAAAACCAAAAAGCAAAGTAAACATATTCTACCAAGCATAGTCAAGACCAGATACTCAAGTCAAATAAGTAGTCAAACAAAAATAGTTTAACTGGTTAAACAGAGGTCCAGTAGAGTCAAACATGAGTCAAGTTGTAGTTGCTTAGTACAATGCTGAAATAGTCTAACTAGGAAGACGGGCTAGGGTGGTCAGATGAGCCAGGCTGCCATGCTCTGAGAAGCGACATCATCTCAATGTATCGTGCATCGGCCACCTCTCGATCGGCTCTACGAGCGTCCATCTTCTCGATGTGATAGGCCTCGACCTCCTCTTGGAGACTGTGGATCTCCGTCTGCATCTGTGTGAAGCGCTGGTCAATGGTCGGTGGAGGCGGCTCGTCTATGTGTGCTCGAGCCTCTGCTGCCAGATCTGCAACGTCAACGTCTACCTCCTCGTCTGAGTCGATCGGAGCCCTGGCTTGCTATCGTCTCCAACTCAAAACCCCGGTGGCCGATACCTCTTGACCAGCTAACGAGAAGTTTATAAATCCTATCTCATCAAAATTGGTCATCGCGGTTATTTCACCCACGGTAATGTCACGACCGTGGTGATGAAGGAGAGAGGTGATGATGTGGCAGAATGGAGTGCGCACTCGTCCCTGGGTCGTGACCCTGGATGCATGCAGAATAGTATGAAACATGTGTAGCCCAATGTCAATGTCAAGGTGATGGATCAAGGCATACAGAAGAAAGGCATGAAAAGGTCGCATGGTCGCGACATCTCTAGAGGATAGTGGTAAAATGCAGCGGACCAGGACTCTGTACAGGGCGTAGTCCTGGGCCTGCAGCTCAACGGACTGGAATCTTCTAGCTACGGGGAGTCTGGCTTCCCTATAGAAATATGAGTGAAGAGTGTCTAGAGTGATATGGGAGTAGGGAGCATCAAATGGAGGATCCCTAGGTGGATAGCAACAAAAGGTGGACTGGGAAGGTCGTAGTCCAAGGAATCGGTTTAGCAAGGTAGGAGTGATCGACAAGGGTATTCCTTGAACAGTCGTGACAAACATGAGATCGTTCTGTCGAACTATGTTATTATAAAATTCTGCACATAAAGTTGTGTTAATGGAATGAGTGCAGAACACTAGATTATCTAGTTGATAAAAGTTTATGACGTTCATGGCTAAGGGACAAGATTGGGTAAAGAAATGCCTATTAAGATAGCTAGTTTTGATAGGTTTATAAGTTGTTCGAGCAAACTTATTACATAGATCTAGAGCTTGGTTAGCTCGGCGTTTTCTAATTTAAGACATATGCATTTATAAGGAAGGAATTTAAGAAAAATAATTCTAAATGCATAAAAGAAATCATACCGGGGAGGCATGGTTGAGATTGAGGAAGCACAAGGGTCACTTGATCTTCTTGGAAGGAAGGAAGTGAGGAAGGAGGATGGTTTTTGGTGTGGGAAGAAGGAAGGGTTCGGATGCCCTTTTATAGACTAGCCATTGGGGGCGCTCGGGAGCTCCCGGGCGCCCGGGACAGTACCTACTGCCATTGGCAGTGGCTTAGGGTTGGTTGGGGGAGCCCCGGTTAAGCTGAATTTGCAGCTTTTGCTGTTTTGACTGTCATCGGGGCGCCCGCGTGGTTCCGGGCGCCCTAGTCAAGAGTCAGAGACATCTTTTTGCCTTGAGAGAGGGGTAAAGGTATGGGGGGTGCCCGAGGAATCACGGGCGCCCGGAGTGTGTAGGAGGTGATAGTTTTAATGTCTTGTCATCGTTTGACATGATTAAGTTGGATTGACCATGGTTTGATCACTTTGACCATGGTTTGACTGCTTTGACCATGGTTTGACTACTTTGACCATGGTTTGACTACTTTGACCATGGTTAAGTTGGATTGACCATGGTTTGACTTATTGTTAGGTAAATGCCTTTCTAAACTAAAACAACAATCAACAACAATCCAGTTATGAATTCTGATTCAGTTAAATTTGTTGTCTCACCTAATCTAGGGGTTTCAATCACGTTAGCCTTATAGGTTTTGTGAGACAGGTTTTGCGATAAAAGTTTTTTTGAAAAACATGATTTATTTTGAAAATCTTAATTAATTTTGAAAACAGTTGCATTTATTTTTGAAAGTTATTTGAATCTATACATAACTGAAAATTTATGTTAGATTTAAATTTTACAAAGACTAATTTGAATTTGAATTTCAGAGATTGACTTCCAGGTCTTGGCGAGGCACTAGGCCTTCTTTGGCCGTAGCCTTATTGGATCATCAACCCTTTCCTTGACAAAGCCTTTCAGTGAAATTTCATTTTCAAAATTAATCTTTGAAAAATTCTGGTCTAACTAGTTTGGGTCTTGGATCGGTAGCTTCGGCTAGTTTCACCAGTCTAAAGAGACCAAGTATACTTGACCTTATTAGAATTGGTTTCCCTAATGTACTATCATCTCACCTCCTCCCAATACTATGTTGTCAATTGTCAGTTAAGTTGGTTCAGTCCTTAAACTATCCATTCCTAAGTCTAAGCATGATAAATTGCAGAAATTAAATAAACAAGCAACCAAGCAAATTGCAAGCAAAAAATTGAAATTTATCTAATAATAACTATTGTTTTTAATTTGACTCCCCCTGGACTATAGCCACGATAATGGTTTTGGCAATATGTGAATCTTGTCCTTGGGGATCCAATATTGGTTTGATCCAGTTTGTTTGGTCAGGCATAGTTTTGGTACCCATGCCTGAACCTTAGGTCTGGACTGGTTCAGTACAGCAAAGTAGGATCTTTGTCGAGACTTGGTTCTATAACCTAGTCCGGATCGATTTAGAACTGATTTCTGTTTTCCAAGAATCATGTCAAGATTCTTGGAACCAGAAGTAAATCGTTCTAATGCTGACCTAAGATCCTTAACCTGAATTTTCAGGGAGGAATTCTCTTTCTCAAGTTTTTCAACTTGAGTAGAGGTTCCTTCTTGAACCTTCTCAGTAAAGGGTTTAGGGTTAGCTCCCACTTTCAGGAGTTTTACTTCCTGTCGGAGGGACTCGACTCGGAGTTTGGCTTTCGCCAAATCTCGAGAAAGATAAGCAATTAATTCACTTAACTGAATTCTAGTAAAACCACTTACCTTGATTTCGCTGTTTTCTGAAAATGTTAGTCTTCCGTCGTCCTGTTCCGATTCTGATTCGGTCTCGATTTCTTCCGAGGCGGTTAGTGCAAGCAGGTTCGACTGTGGGACCTCTTCTTCTTCGGAGGAGGAGGACTCGTCCCACGTTGCTTGAAGTGCCTTCTTCTTCCTTCTATTCTTTTTGGTCTCCTTCAGTTACGGGCACTCCGTCTTGTAGTGACCTTTCTTCTTACACTCGTAGCAGGTCACATTGGGCTTGTTCTTTTCGTTTGCAGGTTCAGCTGGTTCATCCTTTCTTCTACTGGCTCTTCATTTGTTGGTTTGGTTCTTTAACTCCTTGTAGTAGTTTCTTGCCAGTCGAACCATCTTAGGTCTATCTCCTTCTTCGTCTTCTGAGTCTGAGTCTGAGTTAGACTCGGGTTCAGGTTGAGGCTTTTTCTTTGTTGTCCTTCCAGTTGTACCTGCAACAAAGGCAATACCTTTTTCGGCCAGATTGCAGTTAGTCTGTTCGTGTAACTCTAATTCAGAGAATAATTTATCTAATTTTACTTTTGAAAGATCCCTTGAAACCTTGTATGCATCTACCATAGATGCCCACAAGGTATTTCTAGGGAAATCATTTAAAGTGTACCTTATTAAGTCACGGTTTTCTACCTTGTGACCGATGGTGTGTAGTCCATTCATCAGTTCCTGGATTCGGGCGTGAAGTTGAGCTGCTATTTCGTTGTCGGTCATTTTAATTGTATACAGCTTGTTCAGGAGGAGATCCCTCTTGCTGATCCAAGTGTCTGATGTTCCTTCATGCAGCTCGATCAGTTTTCCCCACAGCTCCTTGGCACTGTTGAAAGGGCCCACCCGGTTCAGCTCCTCTTTTGTTAAGCCGCATTGAAGGGTCTGGGTCGCCTTTGCATCCGCTTCAATTCTCCGTTTCAGAGCGGTGTCCCATTCGGTGTAAGTCTGAGGTACTCCTTCAGCATTTCTTGGAATCTCCAGTCCGGACTGGATGATTATCCACATGTCCACCTGAGTTTTCAGGTGGACCTCCATTCTGCTCTTCCAGTAGGAGAAGTCTTCTCCACAGAAGAGAGGTGGTCTTGCTGTGCTGAAGCCTTCTTGCATGGTCATTTTATTTGAAAAAAAAACTAACACAAAAAAAAAAGAATATCCCAAGACTAGGTCTTGGATTAGTAGTGCGGGATAAAGAAAAAATATTTGTCGAGGGGTGTTGCACCAACCTCGATTAACAAGAAGAAAATTCAAAAAAAAAATTAGAAGAAATTAAAAAAAAATAAAAAATCCGAAAAATTTTTAAACTGGTTGTTGCACCGAATTTGAACTTCCCCGCTCTGATACCACTTGTTGGATCGAGAGAACCGATAGAGGGGGGTGAATATCGGAATACGCTTTTCGGATGAAAACTTAGAGCAAATAGGCAGCGGAATAAACACAATCGCGAACACAGGTAGTTTTACTTGGTTCGGAGCCTAGGTCGACTCCTACTCCAAGACCCACGGTCGTTGACCGTTTTCTGCGGGCAATTCTATAAGTGCGCAAATCAGTTTACAAGATTGAATTTACAAGTATAGAAAAAGTAAACTTTAAAACGAAAACTCTTCTTTTACCGACGTCCGATATAGGTTGTCTTTTCGGAGCAGTGGGACGTCGTCGGCTCTTGAGTCTTGAGTCGGGAGATTTCCGGAGCAGAGCGTGGGAGCATAAGAGAGTGTATTCGTTGGAAAAAGTTGTTGTACGAAGCCTTGGGGTCGAGGGCCCTTTTATAGGCCCTGGGGGCGCCCGGAACGTTGGGGGCGCCCCCCCCCCCCCCCCATGTGTAGGCCAATCCGACTTTCACTCGGTCAGCTTCTGATCCCTTCAAACTCGGGATTAGATCTTGACCGGGGCGCCCGGGATGCTGGGGGCACCCAGATTGACCGAGTCAAACCTCATCCGTTTGGCTTCTACTGGCTTGCTTCGTTGGCTTCACCTGGGGGCGCCCGGGATCACGCGGGCGCCTGGGAGCAGCGGGGGCGCCCGGGAGCACGGGGGCACCCTGCCCGTGAGCTGCAGAAGCAGTTCCTTTGCTTCAGTTGTTTGTGTTCACCTTGGGGGCGCCCGGGACACTCCGGGCACCCTGGTCAGCTGCTACCTCACTCCTTTGAGGCTCTCTGAGCTGCAGACACTCATTCCTTCGGTCCTGCATTCAAGGTTAATCCAAAACAACATAAGGCAATTAAGATGTTAGTTTATATAGCCTTAGCTGTCTTGGTTCTGACTTTGGGCCTCCAAAATGGAGCCCTAGGTCGAACCGACGCCTACTGTTCCCTCGACGGGGAACGCGTCCTCACCTACTCCTCTCGGGAGAATGTACCTGATGCCAACCGACTCCTCCGGTTGGACTTTTGCCTAGCGGTCCTTCGCCAGGTCTTGGATACCAAGCTGTCCTTCGGCTGGTGCCCAGCTGTCCTTCGCCAGGTCTTCAGTACCAGGCTGCCCTTCGCTTGGTGCCTAGCAGTCCTTCGCTAGGTCTTGGTATCCTGGCATTCCTTCGCCAGCTGCCTAGCAGTCCTTCGCTAGGGCTTTGTATCCTGACATTCCCTCGCCAGGTGCCTAGCAGTCCTTCGCTAGGACCTTTTTACCCTAGCATTCCTTCGCCAGTGCCTAGCAGTCCTTCGCTAGGACTTTACCTGCACACTTGGGTAACACGTTAGATAACAAATAAGACTTAATTTTTGAACCCTTTTGCCATTATCAAAACTCAGGTTCGACTTGGGTGCTTTCTGCACCAACATAGATTAGTCCTGAAGTCCTCTGATTTCAGGCCCACAATATTGTTATTTCAATTCTTGAAGTCCTGAAGTCCTCTATTTTCTTAATATCTCTGATTTGAGGCCCTCTAATTTCTGCTTTGTTGATGCATTGTTCTGTGCCAATTGATACTATATGAACACATAATTGATAATCATTAGGACTATATTTGGACACCAAAAATATCATCTCCTAGCTATGAGTTCATGGTGTGCATGGAATCCAATTTGGGTATGCAATGTGTATTTAGGTACTCTTGAGGTAGAACCTTCTTGTTTCAACTTTAAACAAATGTAAGCCTATTTTGATCATACCTGAGTATTTCAATCATAATTTATTAAATTTTGTAACAACTTGTACAATTATATAAAAGATTGCCCTATAAATATTTAATTTAATAAATCATTATTAAATATTATAAAAAATAATTTTAAAATAGAAAAACAAATTTGAGCCCACGTTGGGCATGTAGTAATCTAATTTCAGACCCACGTTGGGCCTGAAATACGAGAATTTCAAGCCCACCATGGGCCTGAAATTAGATAATTTCAGGCCCTGTGTGGGCCTGAATCACTTTATTTCAGGCCCTGCGTGGGCCTAAATATGATTGTTTCAGGCCCAACGTGGGCCTGAAATGAGATTATTTCAGGCCCTTCTTGGGCCTGAATATAAAAAATTTCAGGCCCAACATGAGGCTGAATAGCTCTGATTTTAGGCCCTCTGATAACCTACTAATCACTGCAATCCAAAATACGAATATTCTTTTCCAAAATATGAATAAATATGTATAATATAAATATATAGAAATAAAAATTAATGTTTATGGATATTATAGCTAAGGAAATAAATTGAGTTGTGATTCTACATTGTTCTGTGACAAGTCATATGGTGGGCCCACGTTGGGCCTGAATAATCTCATTTCAGGCCCAACGTGGGCTTGAAATTAGATTATTTCAAGCCTTGCGTGGGCCTGAATAACATAATTTTAGGCCCTGCGTGGCCCTGAATATGATTGTTTTAGGTCCAGCGTGGGCCTGAAATGAGATTATTTCAGGCCCACCGTGGGCCTGAATATAAATAATTTCAGGCCCTCTGATAACCAAAAGCAAGGTAAAATATTACTGATGGTATCGACAACAATTACAGATTGTAGATTACAGTTTATACAACAACAATGATCGAAAGCAATGTTCCATTGATTTCAAAAGGATTACATACATTATAACTACAAATATAAAATGTTTATCATGAGTCTTACATATGCATTGTATCAACAAAACCAATATTTACAGATTAACCTTCCAGAACTTGTCTCTCTTAATTTTATATCCCACTTGAAATCGATAAGGTTTCAATTGTTTTTGGCTAAAGATTGTAGATCTTTGAAACACTAGACTTTCAGCATAGCGTATGAGGAAAAAAGCACAATCCACCCTAAAAAATAGTATCAATATTTAAATTGTGGTTAGCATATAAATCCAACCATGAAAGATAATGTTTTTTAACCAAAATAAACATGATCCTACGATCTACTTTGGGTGGGTCCTTGTACTTCAATTTTATTAAAGTCTTTCCCCAATATGGAAGACAATCCTTTATTCCATCACGTGTAATATGACCAATTCATATTTTTGAAAAATGTCACCTAGACACAAATACAAATTACATTAGTAACAAAAATATCCTATTAAAACTAAATGTAATGGTTTATATATCAAATATAAAACTTACAGGTTTCTCAAAATTGGCAGTGCACCCTTCTGTGGCCCCGAGAGAATTATAATGCAGGATATTACCTTCCTCGAGGTTGATAACCAATAAATGCCAATGATCATCTGCATTATTTATAGGACAGATGATATATCTAATTGGCTTATTTGTATCAGCAGCAATAGTTTGTTCAAATGTTGCAGCGTGCATCACCTCAAAAAGTTCCTATGTTTATTAAAATGGAAGTGTTAGTGGACTAAATCCTAGAAAAAATAACAAAAGGTGCTAATTACTTACATCTAACCCCACCCCATAGAAAATGGAGGGGTGGTATGGTGAGTTACAGTGATTTTGCTTCATTTACTAGAATTGTCCAGTATGTATTTATGCAATCCCCGTTGGTGTAGTCATTCCAATCAAATATAGTCAAAAATGATTGCATATCTAATGAAAAGGTCCCATTGGACCATACTAGATTCAACGAAAACCTATAAAAATTACTTTCATTTTAATTTGATTTTATTTTTATTTCAATGATATAACATTTATACAACTAAAAAAAATTCCCATGTTCATATACTCTGATTTAATTTTAATTTTATTGATTTTATATTTATTTCTTTTTTTTTTGCAAAGGGCCTGAAATCAGTGATATTCAGGCCCACGGTGGGCCAGAAATCTGAGATATCAGGCCCACGTTAGGCCTGAATTCGGATCACTTAAGGCCCAACGTGGACTGAAATTTATTTTCCATTTTATATATTATTTTTATAATTTATAATCATGATTTAATAAATTATATATTTATAGGGTTATCTTTTATATAATTGTAGAAGTTGTGACAACATCCTCTCTTTTGATTTAAATACTCAGGTATGATCATAACAGGCTTACATTTGTTTAAAGTTGAAACAAGAGGATTCCACCTGGAGAGTACCTAAATACACAATGTATACCAAAATTGGATTCCTTGATATCTCTATTTAGAATTTAGCTAGGAGATGTTATTTCTGATGACCAAACTTACTCCTAATTAACTATCAGTTATGTTCTCTAATCGTATCAGGTCGCATAGAAAGATGCAGTCATATTTATACCTCTATACAACTACAAATTTTTTTTAGATGTTCATATAATTTACTCACTTTATTGTTTGTAAACGAATATTCATATTTGGTTTGCACAGGACCTGAAATCAGAGGGGTTTTAGGGTTAGCAGAGGGCCTGAATATTCAGGCCCACGTTGAGCTTGAAATCATACCTGTTCAGGCTCACGTTGGGCCTGAAATCAAGTGATTTCAGGCCCACCCTGGGCCTGAAATCAATTCACTTCAGCCCCAACTTAGATTTCAGATTTTATCCCTATTTTATAGATATTTTATATAAAATTTAATCATGATTTATTAAATTCATGATTTATAGAATAATATTTTATATAATTCTACAAGATGTGACAACATCCTCTCATTTTATTTAATTATTCAATTTTATCAACACAAGCTTATAGTTGATTAAACATGAAACAAGTTTATTAAATGTATCGTAGACAAAATCTGGATACTACCTAAATACAGAATGCATAGCAAAATTCGATCATTATATTGATATGACAACAATTATGTTATTTCTAGTGTCCAAACTTAGTCCAATCATTATCAGTTATGTTATCTTACCGTATCAGTTGGTACAGAACATTGCAGCAACTAGAGCTGAAACAATAGTACACAATTGTTTTTCTTAACATACAATTATATTGATATGACAACAGAATATTTAGTCTTAACATACAACTAGAGCTGAATCAACATCATAGGATGTTTTTTACAACAATACATGGATATTTAGTCTCATGTTTACAACACATGCCCCTCAGAATATTAACTGTGACATCAAATCTCATTTTCCTCATGTCTCCTTGTTTGAATCCATCTTCTCATCATATAGGAGATATCGAACGTATTGCATTAGAAAAAAGGCACAGTCCATGTTGAAAATAACATCAGTAATTTTGATTTCAATTAGTGGGTTTATAAAATACTTTTGAATTTAAACTCATCCTCATTTACTTACCTATATTCTTGTTGGGGACACTTTAGTCTGACAGAGGGTCATTTGTCCAAGGGATGATGACTTTGTAGATATGGATGAATAGCCATAAGTTCCTCACGAGTATATTGTTTTAGTATATCATGAATTTAAAAGTCACCATCAATGACAATTTATACTAAATGATTAACATATAAATGAATAATGGTTGCTCACCGCTGAGTCAAATTCATTCTTATATCTACGGCCACTAGCAAGAGAATTTAAATGATTGAAAGTCATTGATTCTGTATCCACCGCCAATAAGTGAAAGTGTGCATTATCAGTACACAAAGGTATTAAAATATATCTAAACCCTTGATCTATCATATTTGTCTTCATCACTTGTTGCAGGGAAAACTTTCTTGAAGATCTTATTGATGACTAAAAAAATGCACAAACAAAATTATTAATAACCAAATCATAATATTAGGTCTTCTATAATATATCTTCTAAATTCATTTAGATCACTTACTGTGAAGAAGGTTGAACAATATATCGACTTGTTGTATGGCCTACCACATGCGAATGGTCCCCTAAATAGAATTTTACAAAAGGCATCAATTACCTCGCCTTTTGTAAAAACCTCTCCATTCAGGATTAGTAAGAATGAATGCATATTCAAAGCAAAGGGTGCATCCTCCCAAATAAATTCAGTTGCCAACCTGCCAAGTTAATTGATAAGATTATATATTAAAGAACAAGATATATTAACTAAACTGTGTCCTAACTTACTTTAGGTTCTCTAATTTATTTATCAGGTAGGCCACATCTTTATCTTAATTTTTCTTCATTGAATTCATAAAATGCTTCTTCACAAACTACATCGATAAATTTAAAAAAACTAATTAATGACCAAAATCAATAAAATTGACCTATTTTATATTAAAGTAAATCACATACATCAATGCCTTGTTGCCTCAATTTGTATAGTTCAGAGATCCTTTTTGTTTCCTCTGTTGATGCAGTCTGACCCTGATTGTTATTTTGGTGTTGACACCGATTTTAGTTTAGGTTGATTAGATAATTATGATTAAGTCCTGGTCGTGGACTAGGCATACCTAGTGGGACTAGGTTTGATAAAAGTCCTAGGTTGGAGGGCTAGGTGTGAAATGTCCTAACCTGGAGGGTTAGGTGTGGAAAAGTCCTAGCTTGGAGGGCTAGGTGTGAAAAGTCCTAACCTGGAGGGTTAGGTGTGGAAAAGTCCTAGCTTGGAGGGCTAGGTGTGAAAAGTCCTAGCTTGGAGGGCTAGGTATGGAAAAGTCCTAGCTTGGAGAGCTAGGTGGATGAAATCCTAACTTGGAGGGTTAGGTGTGGAAAAATCCTAGCTTGGAGGGCTAGGTGTGGAAATTACTAACTCGGAGGGTTAGATGATTGGAAATCCCGGTGAGTGAAGCCAGGTTGTCTGAAGTCCTGGTGAGTGAAGCTAGGAACGGAGTCTTAGTCCGAGGGACTAAGCACGAGTCAGGGGAGACTGGGAGCCAGTTCTCTTGACTTTAGAGTGGGTTTGGCCTTGCCCAGAATGGTCTGGTGACCGATCAGGGAAGTTGGCACGAAGTTCCCTCATGGATCGGTCTGGTGACTGATCCAGCGATGTCTGATCGGTCTGGTGACCGATCAGGGAGCTTCCAGTAACTTTGGCAAATCTACTGTTCGGCTCCAGATCGGTCTGGTGACCGATCAGGGAGAAACCTTGATCGATCTATCTGAACGATCAACTATCGCGAGGTTTCACACCCTGACCGATCAGACTGGAGCTTGATCAGTCAGGGAGTGTCCTGATCGGTCTGGTGATGGATCAGCCATGTATTTCTGTCGGGATTGTGGCAAGCAGATTTCTAGATCGGTTTGGTGACCGATCTGTTGACCAGACAGGGTGACCGATCATACAAGCTTGCGATCCCAGGTTTCTCACTGGGGACTGATCAGGCTGGAGTCTGATTGGTCTGGGATCATCCTGATCGGTCTGGTGACCGATCACTTTAATTCAAATGCACTGTCAGACACTCTGATCACGTCTAAACACATCTGATCCCTCTGCTCTTAATCTCTGATACTTGATTCTCTGCTTGATTTGTTGTGCTAATGATCTGATCAAGGTTGCAGGTGACAGGAATGGATTCAAATACTCAAGGAGAGTCAATGGGAGTCTTTCCTTGGAGCAGGTTTGTCCGTTTTCCATCTCAGGTTGCAACGGACACTGGCGTTGCTGGAGCTGCTGACTGGGGCTCGGCTGAGGGAAGTTCAGGGAGTCCAGAAGACCTCAGAGGTAGCTGGCTGTTGTAGGTGAGCAGCTGGAGGCTGCAGTGAGGTGGTGACCTGGCGATCAGTGAGCTGAGACTTAAGTGCTTGGTGGCAAACAAGTCTCAACAATTGAAAATGAAGTTCTCTACATCGTGCTCTTGCGACAACTCTGCTCCATCATTTTTGAGCAAGCAACTGTGATCCTTGAAGCAACCTTCTGTTACTTGAGCACTTGGAAGAGAAACAAGAAGCTTGGTAGTCCATCAGCGAGAAGACACGAAGAAGGGAGTTCTTGCG
Source organism: Boesenbergia rotunda (assembly GCA_024364735.1). Classification (NCBI taxonomy): domain Eukaryota; kingdom Viridiplantae; phylum Streptophyta; class Magnoliopsida; order Zingiberales; family Zingiberaceae; genus Boesenbergia; species Boesenbergia rotunda. The sequence continues at coordinate 1,460,190 of JAGFNQ010002659.1, forward strand.
TGAGATCTGCGTTGAGTGGAGCTCTGGAGAAGTTTGCTTGTGTTCTTGTGGTTCCAAGTGCTAAGTAAGATCCTTCTTGTGTTTCCTGTACTTTATACTTGATCCATCTTGAAACGTTGTGGAGAGGTTACTCCATCGAGAAGGAGGTTGCATTTTATCCGGATTTTCCGGAGCTTGATCTGCCGACGATCTAGGGATCGCCCACCTTACGAGCACGCCAAGGAGTAGGGGCAAGTTATCCCCGAACCTTGTAAATCCTCTTTGTTAGCGTTTTGTATTTGTGCTTAGTTTAGGTTTTAGTTTCTGCTACTCTGTTTTTGCTTCCGCTGTGCATCTAACCCAACTGCAGAGAAAACCTAAAATTGCAAGAAGTGGGTGTCTGGCTATATTCACCCCCCCCTCTCTAGCCATCCAAGTTCCAACATCCTCCTCTATGTCTTTTTCAGACATGACTTCCATTATAGTTATGGTTTCTCTTGCTTCATCCATATCATCCTCACTAATTTCCTTTTTTCCCTTGTCCATGACATCTGATATTTGTTTCTTGCTCCGCTTCCCCTTAGGTAATACAGGATCAGAAAGAGGATCGACTACATGATAACTTTCTTGAGCCTCCATACTCTTTTTTCAATTATTGCAAGTAATTCCTTAACTCTTTCATTCAAACAAATGTTCTCCTCTGTTAGCTCCTTGATTCGGTTGTCTTTTAAAATGCAGTACCACATTGCCTTACAACTTCTATGTCATCTCCTTGTGATGTCTCCATTGGCCATGGAATGTCATCACCGATATCAAGGTTCTCAAACAATGTTTTTTCATTTAGGTCAGAAATTATTTCAATCATCACCTGTCAATTAACAAGTACATAAATATTACTGGCTCCATATCAAACTAACATATGTCACAGTTTGGAATAATTACCACTTCGGGTGAGAGTCGGTGGACAAGAGCCCTCACCCTACTAATATGCCAAGGAATATTCCTCCACTTATTTATTCGGGGTACTTGAACATTGAATGATTTTTGAATTGGGACATGGTCCAAAAACCATGCCTACACCAAGTTTTCCACACAAATACATTAATGACAGCAAACTATTATAAAATTTAACAACAAAATTCTACTCATTGCCAAAAGCCCAGCAAATCCCTTTAGGTAAGGGAGGTTGGTGTTGGTGTGGTATTTTTGAGTTAATGAAAATAAGTCCTCAATCTTAGGTAATTGTGGAGACAAAAATTGATAGATGGCTTCAATCCAGTTGAATCTACCAAGATTCTCATAATCATCTACTATATCTACAAGACCTAGAGGTGAAAGATGTGTATACTGAAAGACATAAATTTCTTTATATGAACATCTTCATTTTGAATAGAGAATCACAACTATACTAGGTGCCTGTTTATATTAGTACATGCATGAAGTCCATTACTACGCATTGTAGATAACATGGTGTATAGTGTTACACGGAAGATCATGTTATCTGTCCCTTGCCTAGTATAAGTATAGGCTCACAATCGAGACGGAATTGGGCAAACCGTCAAAATGGTTGTAGTGTAATTAGGTGTGGTTGATCTTGACCATAGAATTAAACTAGTGTGCTTTGAGTACATTGAGCAGGACCAAAACCCGAGGTTATCCAATTTGTACTGACTCGATAATTGGATAGGAGCTCAAGATATTATTATGGAGTACGATCCCTTAATCCCAAAATAATAACGGGCATATATTATTAATTATTATTTCTTTGATTTACCAATAGGCGAGATCTATTCTGTTAGATCGGTAGGCCCGGTAAGTTGGGAGATAATATTAATAATATGATGTGCCATTGATTATTGACGGAATCCGTATCCCGGAGAGTCGGGTTGATGATGCCCCCTTGATAAGCTCGAAAGGTTCATCATGCTAAACCCTGCAGGTGGATTTGATCCGGCATGATGATAAGATCCAGTGGTACTAGTCAAGGATCCAGAGGTTAATTAATTAGAATTGTCAGTAATTTAAATTAATTAATGGGCATTCGAGATCTTAAACACGGGAGGATGGACGACTCGTAATATGTGGAGGCCATATGTAAATATGGGGTTGGTGAGGTAATTCAATGGGGATCCTTTAGTGGAATGGATCCTCATTAATAGACAGGGTTTGGATCCATTAGCAGGCCAAGATCCAACTCTTCCTCATGGTCCCTATCGTAGCCCTATATATACCCCATGATGGCATGGAACCAAGGGTCAATCGATCCATATGATCAATCCAAGGATACACAAGAAAATCCTAAGATTTTCTCTCCTCTTCTCTCTCTTCCCCTCCGGTGCGCCAACGCATGCAAGGAGAATTTCTTCTCCGGCGCTCAGAATTGAATTGACGGCAATTCGGCAATCGTCTCGGCGGCAATTGGAATTGCCTCGGGCTCGAGGCTCGAGGAAATTCAGAGCAATTGCTGTGAGGCAATTGCATGAATTGCCGAGGCAATTCCATGATTTGCCTCGGCGGCAATTGGAATTGCCTCGGGCTTGAGGCAATTCAGAGCAGCATGGCAATTCAGTTGTCGTAAGGCAAGGAATTGCCTTGGCAATTCAGCAATTCCCGTGAGGCGATTGTCGTGAGTCTTCTTTGGGGAGAAGAGACGGTAAGTTGCCTCAGCAACTTATTTGGAGCGATAGTTAGTTGTCTCGTGCTTGGGGCATGACAACTTTCTTCGAGTTGCTTGGAAGAATACAAATTGGAGTTGTGGAGTTGCTCAGAACACAAGTTGCTTGTGCAACTTGGAGTTGCTCAGATCACAAGAACTCCAAGATACTTGTTGTTCAGACGCTAGCAGTGTAGGAAAGAATCAATTGGGTTTGTGTTTGGATTATCTCCTTGGAGTGGCCGGCGGCATCCCTTTGGTTATGGATTGGTTGGTGCAAGGAGAAGGGATCGACTTGGTGACCACGGGTCTTGGTAGATCGTCGCCCACACGACGTCCAAGAGGGGAGGGTCATACGTTAGAAGATCGTAAGGTAATGGAAGGTATATTCTTCCTTGGCTCCTTTCGTTCATATTTGTGCCTTATTCATGTGCCTCGTCATTTTATGTTTGTTATTTAATTATTTTGATTGTGAATCATAATTAATAATTATTTAATTGGACCCCGACCATAAACACAAAAGCCGGTGATCAACTCATCGCCTTTTCCGCGGTCGAATAGTCGAGCAAATTACAAGGCCGATTTTGATAATTGGCTAAGTTGTAATTTGGATCGTTTGATACGGCACGAGACGGTCGATGGGAGATAGGTCTCCATTCGGATTAAATTTTAATCCGTAGGCCTGGAGAGGTCTCTCGGATCGACCAAGTATTCTCTTAGGAAGCCCGCCAAGCCATACCCAACAAGAGGGACCTTATATGTACTAGACGAAAATAAGACACAAACAAATATATACAAAATATAGAATTTACACACTAATAAAACATCATCCTCTGATTCAACACTTTTGGAATAATATTTAAGTAACTCTTCAATTCTTGTTGTGGTTGGTTATTTTTCTTTAGAGAAGTAAGATAGAGGTCACCCGATGCTTTAGTTGAATTAATAGGGACCGAAACACCATGGTTCACTATACCGAGTAACAAAGCAACATCTCGTCTGGTGAACGCAAACGGTACACCTAAAATATTTAAAATATTTAGTTATCATCAAGAATATAAGCCTGAAATGATTTCACGTTAGGCCTGAAATGGACCTGAAATGACTTCATTTCAAACCCAACGTGGGCCTGAAATGACTTCATTTTAGGCCTACCGAGGGCCTGAAATGAGTTCACTTCAGTCCCTCGGTCCTAAGGCAATCGCCTTATGATTGTAATCATTTATTTTAATAAATGAATATTCACTATTTGAGTATACATGTTTGTGTATTTGATTGAGATCTTAAACTCATTTACTGAATGTCCGCAATACAATTCACAGCATGAGAGAATTTGTGATGAATTCACAACTAGTGATTATCTCTACATGTGCAATTGTGAAGTATTGAAATTGCCCCTAGTCGATGAATTGATAAATACGGACACTATAAATTCTGTTGAGACTAGCATGGGTTATTCTCTAATCAGCTGATTCTCACTGGCTGGTGACATTGAGATGTCCGGAAGATAAACATGAATGCTAGTTAAGGGAACTAGTTTATTGGAGTGACTGGCTGTAAAACTTCTATATGGTAGTCTACATATAGATATGTCAGTGAAGTTCTTCTGCAACTTAAGTGCGATGTTCCTTTGACTTGCGGTGTTCAAGTCATCTTGGTCATGGAGACTTATACTTTGACATCTTAAGCAAGCATCTCCAAGGAGGTGTGGACCCAGGATGATTGGGTATAAGCCGAAGTGCCCGAAGATGTTTGAACAGCCTACAAAGGATTCACCACTCCTTGCGAGGAGATTGTTACTCGAAGCCTCTGGCCAGAGCATGACATGTTCAGAGTATGAATCTCTTAAATACATGAGAGTAATTAGAATCCGTAGGACGAGAAAACGTTACTTGGGCTAGGTGTGACGTAGTCAGCCTAGTGGGGACTGACACACATAGACCATGTCCTGAACCAAGTGGGTATAAGATGGTGAAGGGAATGGGGCACGATTCATTATAGCTGCTGAAGGGTTTCAGAATTGTTTCTGAGGTCAACCGTTGATCTTTCGATTAATTGGGGATCATGATGTACTACTAGGTGCCACTCATGATCGTTCTATAATTGATTAATTATAGACGGCCAACATAAATCGAAAGCCTATTTAGTCACACGCACTACGAGTAATCCGAGGGATTTAAAACGAGTTGAAAATTGGATTTTCCAATCAAGAGAGATTAGGTTTGGTTGAGCCAAACGATAAGTCGAATCTGAATTTTTCAGAGACGCATCGGAAGCGTAAAATGGCTAAGTCTTTTGAAGACTTAATAGATGAATTAAATAAGTTTAATTCATTGGGGCGTGGCTTGGATGGGCCGGCCAAAGAGGGCCTCCATCCTCTTTGCTTGGCCGGCCACAACAAAGGGAGAGAACCAAGTTTTTGGATCAATTTATAAAATAAACCAAGTGTGGTTTGTTTTATAATAAACCAAGGTTTGGTTTATTTCTTCATGAA
>JAGFNQ010002659.1:1482315-1549717 GCA_024364735.1 Boesenbergia rotunda
TAAAGTCAAGAGTTTCAAGATTATCTTAGGGACAATGGGATATTGTCTCAATGGACTCCACCATATACACCACAGCATAATGGTGTATCTGAGAGGCGTAACCGAACCTTGATGGACATGGTTAGATCTATGATGAATCATGCAACTCTTCCAAAATCCTTTTGGGGCTATGCGCTTAAGACAGCTGTTTACTTACTAAACAGAGTCCCAACCAAGGTAGTCTCTACTACTCCATATGAAACGTGGAATAGCATGAAACCTCATTTATCTCACCTAAAGGTATGGGGTTGTCCTGCTTATGTAAAGCGGACTGTATTAGACAAATTAGATGCTAAGTCGTATAAATGTCTATTTATTGGATACCCTAAGGAAACGAAAGGTTACCAATTCTATCATCCCTTGGAACAAAAGGTGTTTGTTTCAAGGCATGCTGTATTTCTAGAAAAAGAATTTCTTTTACAAGAAAACAGTGGGAGTAGCATTGAACTTGTAGAAGTTCAAGAAACTCCAATAGACATTACAGAGACACCTAGTCTAGCCACAACCAATAACTCATAATGATGAGCTATCAGTTGAACCTAAAACAACACCACTTCTTCGTAGGTCTGATAGGACATACAATATTCCAGAGAGATACGGATTTCTCATAAGTGAATCGAACGACGTGTTACTCATTAATGATGACGAACCTATCAGTTATGAAGATGTTCTGAAAAATTCATAAAGGGATAAAATGGCTTGAAGCCATGAAGTCAGAAATGGATTCCATGTACAAAAATCAAGTATGGGACTTAGTTAACCCACCTGAAGGGATTAAGCCCATAGGGTGCAAGTGGGGTTTCAAGAAGAAAACAGACATGGAAGGTAATGTTATTACCTTTAAGGCTAGATTAGTGGCAAAAGGATATCGTCATTAACAAGGAATTGATTATGACGAAACCTATTCGCCAGTAGCTATGCTTAAATCCATTCGGATGCTCCTGGCCATAGCAGCTCATTATGATTATGAGATATGGAAAATGAATGTGAAAACAGCTTTCCTTAATGGAAAGCTGCTTGAGGATGTATACATGATACAACCTGAAGGTTTCACATCGGTTAATAAAACCAACGTATGCAAGCTTCGACGATCCATATATGGACTAAAGCAAGCATCCAGGAGCTGGAACATCCGTTTTGATGAGACAATCAAAGAGTTTGATTTCTCACAAAATCCTGACGAACCTTGTGTGTACAAGAAGGTTAGTGGGAGTGCAGTCGTATTCCTAGTGTTATATATAGATGATATATTACTTATAGGAAACGATATATCAGTCTTACAGTCAGTTAAAATTTGGTTGTCCAAAACTTTCTCCAGGAAAGACCTGGGAGAAGCAACCTATATCCTTGGGATTAGAATCTATAGAGATATATCAAAACGATTGCTTGGTCTTTCGCAGTCTACATATATAGACCGAGTGCTAGAAAGGTTTAGTATGCCAGAATCCAAGAAAGGTTACCTTCCCATCAGGCATGGGATCAACCTTTCGAAGTCTATATGTCCGCGCACAGAAAACGAGAGGATTTGCATGAATAAGATTCCTTATGCATCCGCGATAGTATCTATCATGTATGCTATGTTATGTACTAGGCCTGATGTATCGTATGCTCTGAGCGTCACAAGCAGATACCAGTCTGATCCAGGAATGGATCATTGGGTGGCTGTCAAGACAATCTTCAAGTACTTAAGAAGCACTAAGGATGTGTTCCTAATATATGGAGAAGGTGATATGGTAATACGTGGGTATACAGATGCTAGTTTCCAGACAGATAAGGATGACTCCAAATCTCAGTCCGGATACGTATTTATTTTGAATGGAGGCATAATAAGTTGGAAGAGTTCCAAGCAAGACATCGTAGCGGATTCTACCACGGAAGCGGAACATATTGCAGCTTCGGAAGCAGCAAAAGAAGCAGTCTGGATCAAGAAGTTTGTCTCAGAACTTGGTCTGGTTCCAACCATTGATGAAGCAATACTGGTTTACTGCGACAACAATGGAGCTATTACACAAGCGAAGGAACCAAGGTCTCATCAGCGATCCAAACATGTGCTTCGCCGCTATCATCTGATCAGAGAGATTATAAGTAGGAATGATATACAAATTGAGAAAATTCCCACTGAAAGGAATTTAGCGGATCCTTTAACTAAGGCCTTGCCTCAAAGCAAGTTTGAGGGTCATGTTAAAGCATGTGGTATTGGGTACCGTAGCGATTGGCATTAGGCCAAGTGGGAGTTTGTTGGTGATATGAGAGAAGTGTCCTAAGGCAATCGCCTTATGATTATAATCATTTATTTTAATAAATGAATATTCACTATTTCAATATACATGTTTGTGTATTTGATTGAGATCTTAAACTCATTTACTTAATGTCCGCAATACAATTCACAGCATGAGAGAATTTGTGATGAATTCACAACTAGTGATTATCTCTACATGTGCAATTGTGAAGTATTGAAATTGCCCCTAGTCGATGAATTGATAAATACGGACACTATCAATTCTGTTGAGACTAGCATGGGTTATTCTCTAATCAGCTGATTCTCACTGGCTGGTGACATTGAGATGTCCGGAGATAAACATGAATGCTAGTTAAGGGAACTAGTTTATTGGAGTGACTGGCTGTAAAACTTTATATGGTAGTCTACATATAGATATGTCAGTGAAGTTCTTGCTGTAGCTTAAGTGCGATGTTCCTTTAACTTGCGGTGTTCAAGTCATCTTAGTCATGGAGACTTATACTTTGACATCTTAAGCAAGCATCTCCAAGGAGGTGTGGACCCATGATGATTGGGTATAAGCCGAAGTGCCCGAAGATGTTTGAATAGCCTATAAAGGATTCACCACTCCTTGCGAGGAGATGTATACCCGAGGCCTATCGTCGGATTGTTACTCGAAGCCTCTGGCCAGAGCATGACATGTTCAGAGTATGAATCTCTTAAATACATGAGAGTAATTAGAATCCGTAGGACGAGAAAATGTTACTTGGGCTAGGTGTGACGTAGTCAGCCTAGTGGGGACTGACACACATAGATCATGTCCTGAACCAAGTGGGTATAAGATGGTGAAGGGAATGGGGCACGATTCATTATAGCTGCTGAAGGGTTTCAGAATTGTTTCTGAGGTCAACCGTTGATCATTCGATTAATTGGGGATCATGATGTACTACTAGGTGTCACTCATGATCGTTCTATAATTGATTAATTATAGACGGCCAATATAAATCGAAAGCCTATTTAGTCACACGCACTACGAGTAATCCGAGGGATTTAAAATGAGTTGAAAATTGGATTTTCCAATCAAGAGAGATTAGGTTTGGTTGAGTCAAACGATAAGTCGAATCTGAATTTTTCATAGATGCATCGGAAGCGTAAAATGGCTAAGTCTTTTGAAAACTTAATAGATGAATTAAATAAGTTTAATTTATTGGGGCGTGGCTTGGATGGGCCGGCCAAAGAGGGCCTCCATCCTCTTTGCTTGGCCGACCACAACAAAGGGAGAGAACCAAGTTTTTGGATCAATTTATAAAATAAACCAAGTGTGGCTTGTTTTATAATAAACTAAGGTTTGGTTTATTTCTTCATGGAAATTAAAATGAACCATGGATTGGTTTATTTTATAAAATCAATCATGGATTGATTTACCATGATAAGGAAATTTATTCTATGAGAGAAGAGACTTGATTGATTTTATCATGAATTAAAATATGATTTTAACCATGATATAAAATCAAACTTGGCATGATGGAATAAGTTATTCCATATTTGAGAGGCTTGATGGTTGAGAGGCTACTATATAAAGGACTCAAGGCAAGACTTGAAAAATAATGGAAGAGATGAAGGCATAGGCTCTCTCCCTCTCTTTCTCTCCTTCTCTTCTCCCCTTCTTGCCGTGCGCCAACCAGCCCCAAGAAGGAGCACCAGCCGGCCGCCCATGCCCTTTCCCTGCCGACCACCACCTGCTTCTGGAGAAGGAAGCTCCGGCCATCTCTTGGCCGGAAGAAGGTGCTGCCGGAATTAGAGTTTGCCGCAAGGATCTTTTTGCCGCAAGCCTCTTCTTTTGCTTCGCCGGAATTTTGATTCCGGCCATCCTTTTGTGGTTAGTCTTCCGACTTCTCTCTTAGTTTTTCTTGTCGCGTTCTCGGAGAATCTAGTAGTTCTCGAGAACACGAAACTCGTGGCTTTGCGAAGTCATCCCGAAGATACTCGGCGTGGTTGCGAATAGAGGTGGAGCTTCCAAGGGACGCTTACGGTTGGATCTCGTCCCTTCCTTCGAGTTACGCGAGGTAATACGTAAATTAGTTTACATTTCTGCAAAATTTTAAATATATGATCATGTCTACACAAGATAAAATTGCATGCTTAGATGTGTGGTTAAATAATTTGAGAAATTATTTATGCTAAACCTTCCGCTGCACGTAATTAATTTTAAAATTACGAACCCGCATCCATGTCAACATGCACTCGGTCCCAACAGGCCTGAAATGATTTAATTCATACCGAGGGCCTGAATTAATTTTACTTCAGGCCCTCGGTTGGCCTGAAATGATTTCATTTCAGGCCTACCGAGGGCCTGAAGTGAACTTACTTCAGGCCCTCGGTAGGCCTGAATAATTTATTCAGGCCTACCGAGGGCCTGAAGTAAGTTCACTTTAGGCCCTCGGTAGACCTTAAATGAAATGACTGAAATGGATCGAAATTAAATCATTTCAGGGCATCTTTATCCCTGTTTTATCTTACTATAGTTAGTGTTTACAATTCATAACTAAAAGTATTACCTGAGAATTTAAAAACTTACGAGGTTGAATCCCAACTTTCAAATATATTCACCAAAATTCCACGTATATGCTGCAATTCTTGTATGTCCAAGAAAACACTGAAGGGTGACTCTATGATCTTCGTAATGTGTCGATTATTTAAAATTTGAAATGCTTCAAAAAAAATTTTAAAGTGACCTAAAATACTCCACCAATGTAATTTTTGTTCATAGTCATCTGCAACCTACAGGTTTTATACATTACAAAATTATTAAGCAAAAATAAGTTTAAACATGTGTAGCAACTCTGCTGTTTTGACCTAAGACTATCGCTAACATACCTTGGTGGATAATGCTAAGGAAGAAGAGCTCGAAACACCCACAGACCTTTTTCCTGCCATTATCAAAACAAAAAACCGTGCAGAAACCCTAACCCCTACTTTGGACAGTGCCGATCAGTGTGGACTTCCATGCAAACACTTAAACCCGCCTCTAGGACACACGGACAGACTTCCCTAGGGTTTTCATTGGGGGACGGATTGGGTGGATGAGCTCGTGACTATAGCACAGCTTTGGCGCACACAATGTCCTCAACTTTCGACAATAACAATTAGGTTGCTACGCTGAGAGAGAAAAGAGAATAATTTGACTCCCTGGGGCATCTGAACCACAAAATGTTATTTTAAATTGAGAAAATTGATAAAGTGGTTTGGATGTCTCAGAATTGTGAAGTGAGAAAGTCATTTCTTAGCGGGAAGGGTATAAGAGGTAGTTCACTAAAAAGGATGCACCGTTTGGTAAAAATGAAACCATGGTACGCCTTTAGGTAAATACCAATTCTCAGGTGCGCCTTTGGTAAAAAGCCGAATCCTATAAGATATTAAAATATATATATATATATATATATATATATATATATATATATATATATATATATATATATATATATACACGTCTCTATGTTATAAAAAAAGAATAAGTAGAAATACAAATTTGATTCTTGAGAGCATGAGGGATTTGTTTTACCAATTCCACCACTGAAATATTATCAAAGTGTTTTTGTCAAAACAGTTCTTTAGATCATCTTGATGATCTTTGGTGATTAAAATCAATATAAATAGACTTTTAGGATTACCATTAATATAATAATAATCTCATATTATCATCTAAACTACATATAGATATTTTTGTTCAAAACACTTTTATCATTTTGTTGTCTTAAAAATCAAATGGTAAAAGCATAAATAAACACCTTGGAGTATTTTAAAGTCTTGTTTGCCCTTTTGATGAGCACTCAGGTCATTAAAGTGTTTTGGCTAAAAATATTTTTACGAATTTATCATATAAAATTATATTGATGGTTAACTAGTGGTCAAATTGACAATAGCGTAAATTGTAGGTATATCTTTATCAATATCAATATGAATATGCAAATTAAATTTAACATTTATATATTCCTTTATGCCCAAGATTTTGAACTAAATGATTTTTGCAATATAACTTAGTAAAACATACCTAAGCTCATGATGACTTCAAGAAGAAACTAGAACCCCTTAGACAATTATGTTTCTCCCTCTTGACCTCTCTTCTTGCTTGGCCTCTTTGATGGAGCAAAAACCTATTTATACATAGAGGGAGGACCCTTTTGAAACCTTTCATTTACACATTCTATCAATGTGTACATTCAAATGTCTCTTAATAAAATATGTTAAATCTCATATCACATGAGAACTATCTTTCATCGTCTTTTATATTCATTTGCTTGAATGTGAAGAGAATTGTCTCTTCATTGACCAATATAATTGCATAAATATGAAGAGAATTGTCTCTTCATTGACCAATATAATTGAGTCATTGAATATAGATATAAATCCAAATGGACATTAATATTTCTAGCATTCTCTCACTTGGCCATATGACTTTATTCACTTCAAAAATAATGCACAATATGTAAGTCAAATTCATTTTTAAATTGGTCAATCATTAAAAAATAATAATAAGGATCATAGCGGTCGTACATCATTAGTTTGACATACTTCCTTCTATGTATCACAATATTAGTTCCATACCTAACATGAAATAAAATGAGACATAACATAACTATTCATCCATAATATTCATATTAGAGACAAATTCTATTAATATTTACATAATCATTCATGTATATATACCAACATAAAGAAACAGGATGCATAAAAAATAATAGATAACATTCAAGAGCTCAGAGAGTCAAATACAAAAAGAGCATACAACTTAATTATGAAATCATGAACAATCTTCTATAATGTCCATCCTTATAACATGTTCATTAAATGTCTTTGGTGGCAATCCTTTAGTTAATGGATTTGCAATCATAAGGTTGGTGCTAATGTATTCAATTGACACTCTTTGTTTCTGAACTTCTTCTTTAACGACAAAATATTTCAATTCCATGGGTTTAATACCTTTTGAATATTTGTCGTTCTTAGAAAAGAAGACTGTTGCGGCATTATCACAATAAATTTTCAATGGCTTAGTAATACTATCAACTATTCCGACTCCTAAAATGAAGTTCCACAACCATAATCCATGAATGGTGGCCTCAAAGCATGCCACAAACTCAGCTTCCATAGTTGAAGTAGCAATGACAGACTACTTCTTACTTTGCCATGAAATTGCTCCTCTAGCTAAGAGGAACAAATAACCAAATATGGATTTTCTAGAATCCAAGCATCCAGCAAAATCTGAATATGAGTATCCTATCACCTCAAGATGATCGGATCTCCTATAAGTGAGCATGTATTCTTTCATCTCATATAAATATCATAAAACTTTCTTTGCTACTTTCCAATGATCCAATCCTGGATTACTTTGATACCTGCCTAACATTCCAACAGCAAAATTGATGTCTAATCTGGTACAAGTTTGGGCATACATTAAGCTTCCAACGATGGATGCATAAGGAATTTGTTCCATTTGTTTGTGTTCCAATTCATTCTTTGGGCATTGCATAAGGCTCAATTTATCACCTTTCTGAATTGGTACAATACTTGAAGAACATTTTTCCATCCTAAATCTTTCTAGAACTTTAGTAATATATGACTTTTGAGACAATCCTAACATTCCTTGTGATCTATCACGAAATATTTTAATTCCTATCACATAGGATGCCTTACCCATATCTTTCATTTCAAAGTTCTCTAAGAGAAATTTCTTGGTCTCATGTAATAAACCAAGATCATTAGTAGCAAGCAAGATATCATCAACATACAAAATCAGAAAAATAAAATTACTCCCACTGACCTTTAAATATATACACCAATCTACGACGTTTCTTAAATCCAAAGGAAACTATAATATCATTGAACTTAAGATACCATTGTCGGAAAGTTTGTTTAAGTCCGTATATTGAGTTTTTAAGCTTACACACCATGTGTTCCTTTCCTTTAATTGAAAACCCCTTAGGTTGGTCCATATAAACCACTTCATCTAAATCTCCATTCAAAAAGATAATTTTCACATCCATTTGATGTAGCTCTAAATCATAATGAACTACCATTGCCATAATAATTCTTAGTGAGTTCATTTTTTAGACGAGAGAAAAGGTCTCTTTGTGGTCAACACCATCTTTCTGAGTAAAACCTTTGGCAACAAGTCTAGCCTTGTATTGTTCAATATTGCTATTAGAGTCATGTTTGGTCTTAAAGACCCATTTACATCCAACTATCTTTGACCCTTCAGACAATTCAACAAGATCCCAAACATTATTGTGATTCATTGATTTTAACTCTTGAATCATGGCGTCAAACCACTTGGAAGAATTAATACTTTCTATGGCTTATAAAAATGAAACTAGATCTTCATCAATACTTATGTCAAATTTTGGCTCTTGTAGATAAACCGCATAAACATTTGGAATAGCTAATCGGTTTTCCCTTTCAGACCTTCTTAATGCTACTGCTTGTGGTTCATTAGCATTAGGTTCATTGTGAACAACATCATGAAGTATTTGGTCATTCATTTGTTGTGCTTGTAGGTTGTCAAATTGTTCAACAACTATAGGAACAACAACTTAAGAAGAAGTAATGGGCACAGGTATTTGTACCCTAACTTCTTGAATTTCCACATCACATGATTTAACACTCTCATTATTTCACCATTCTCAACTAATCTAGCATTTTCTGTTTCAACAATTTTCATAAAATGATTAGGATAATAAAATTTATACCCTTTAGACTTTTTTGGATAACCAATGAAAAATCCACTGGTCATTCTTAAATTCAGTTTCTTTTCATGTGGATTATAAATTTTTACTTCCACAGGGCATCCCCAAATAAATATGTGCCTTAAACTATGTTTCCTTCCGGTCCACAGTTCAAAAGGAGTTTTTGGAACTGCCTTACTAGAAACCCTGTTTAACAAGTACATGGCGATTTTCAAAGCATACATTCATTGATAAGTGTATAGAAGAATAGCTTAACATACACCTAACCATATCCATTAGAGTACGATTACGCCTTTCTGCAACACCATATTGTTGTGGTATTCTAGGCATTGTGTATTGAGCACAAATGTCATGTTATTCTAAATATTTAGCAAATGGACTAGGGCATTGCCCATAGTTATCATCCTACCATAATATTCACCATCTCTATCAGATAGGATAATTTTCACCTTTCTATCTAATTGTCTTCCAATGTCATTAATAAATACCTCTAAGATATTTACCGATTGAGATTTTTCATGCAACAAATAGACATAACCATAATATGAATAATCATTGATAAAGGTCATGAAATATTTGTCTCTACTAAGAGATGAAACATTAAAAGGTCCACATATATCGGTCTATATAATTTCTAAAAGTTGTGTGTTTCTTATAGCTATTTTCTTAATTGTGTGTTTTGTATGTTTCCCCTTAATACAATCCACATAAATATCAAGATCAGTAAAATCTAAATCATGCAGAATTTCATTTTTTATTAATCTTTATAATCATTCTTTAGATATATGACCCAAACGTTTATGCCACAAGTAAGCTAAGCTTTCATCTAATAAACCGCGTTTTGTTCCAACATTATGATGCAATCTCAATAGAGTCTCAACTAATAAATTATTAAGCTTTAATTTGTATAAGCCATTATAAAGAACACTGGAACCAATAGAGTAATTATTAATCTTAAACAAACTAAAATATTCATTTTCAAACTTAAATGAGTATCCAACTGTATCAAGTTTTGATAAAGAAATTAAATTTCTACTAACAGAAGGAATATAAAGAGTTTGAAAGAAATCTAAATGATATCCAGTGTCTAAAATCAACGATAAGTTCCAATAGCATTAACCATAACATTGACTTGATTTCCCATGAAGATAAACTTTTCATTTGACTTTATGCTTTGGATTGTAAGGAATCCCTGCATCGTATTTGAAACATGAGTAGTACAACCAGAATCAATCCACCATGTAGTATAAGGAACTTCTGCCAAATTTGATTCAAAACATACAAAAATACTAGACTTACCTTTCTTTTCAAACCAAGCCTTTAGTTTTTGGCAATCTTTCTAAAAGTGTCCAGGCTTGTGACAAAAATGACACTTATCATTCTTTTATCCCTTCTTTTGGTTTTGGACAAATGACACATTTAACTTTAAATATCCATTATTGTCTTTTGTATTTTTCTTTCCTGGTTTCCATTTGGCATTAGGATGATTCATGAGATTAATTGAGTGAACTCCTTGTTTCTCAAGCCTTGCTTCCTCTTGAATAAGCATACTTTGCAATTCCATCACATTCCACTTATCCTTTATAGTATTATAATTGATTTGGAATGGACCATACTCAGGAGGCAAGGAGTTTATAATAAATTGCACAAGGAAGTTTTCACTCAATTTCATTCCTATGGAATTCAATCTTGCTGCAGTATTCATCATCTGAGTGATATGCTCATGCATGGTACGAGAGCCATCAAACTTCATGGTGGTCTGCATACCCATTAATGTCTCAGAAACCCCTCGTTGTGCAGCGACTGGTTCCCTTTGTTGCTGATGGAGTGCATCTTTGATGGCGTTGGCCACCAAGCGATCCAGTTCCTCCTTTGTTAGGACAATGGGTTGTCCCTCTGGCTCTGCCATCGGTGCTCCTTCGGGTACTTTACTGGTTTCCCATAGACGGCACCAAACTTGTTCCGGAAGGAATCAACGTCGATGGCCAGTCAACAGGGTTCAGCCCCCGCGGATGTAGACGCTAAAGGAGCAACTCCGCACCCTGCGAAATTAACACGAGCGTTAGGGGAACACGCCGGAGGTTGTCCGTGTTGGGTATGGCTTGGAGGGTTTCCTTAGCGAAATCTTGGTCGTCCTTGAGAGATCTCTCCATGTCTACGGATTAAAAAATTAATCTGAATGGAGACCCATCTCCCAACGACCATCTCGTGCTGTATCAAACGATCCAAATTACAACTCGGCCAATCACAAAGATCGAGCCTTGTAATTTGCTTGACCGTTCAACGCGGAAAAGGCGATGAGTGGATCGCCGGCTTTTGTGTTTATGGTCGGGGTCCAATTAGTTAATTATTCACCATGACAAATAATCAAAATAATTAACTAATTATCATGAAATAACGAGGCAATTAAAACATGACACAATAATAAACAAAGAGCTTGGGAAGAGGTTATACCTTCCCGATCACCTCGCGACCTTCTACCTTATGTCCCTCCCTTCTCGGATGTTGTGTGGGCGACGATCTACAGGAAACCGAGATCACCAAGGCCACCAATTGATCTCCTCCCACTCTTCCACTTGCGCCTAGTACAAACCCTACCTCTCGGGTTTCGGTCGGCGCCTCTTGCCTCTCCACCAACCACCGTCGACCACCTCCAGCAGCTGTTGGACTCCGGCGACCAGGGGAAGGCAGTAATGAAGGAGAAGAGGATGAAGGAACTGAAGAAGAAGAGGAAGCAAAACTCTTCTTCTTCCTTTGTGAGCTTGCCGCCGCCGCCCCTCTACACCTCACCGCCGGCGCCTCTTACGCCTTCTCTCCTTGCTGCCAGCCTTCTTCCCAACTCCCTCTCGGTGGCTCCGGCCACAAGCTGGTAAAGGAGAAGACTCTCCCTCCCTTGCAGCCCTCACCGAGAGAAGAGGAGGATAACTCCTCTTCTTGGTGTTGCGTCGGTGCCCTGGGAGAGAGAAGGAGAGGAAGAGGAGAGAAAAGCCAAGCCTTGATCAATTTCTTGGATTAACCCCTTGGTTTCATGATCTCATAGGGTATTTATAGGGCTAAGGTAGGGATCAAGAGGAGGAGTTGGATCTTGGCCTACCAATGGATCTAAACCCGATCCATTAATTAAGATCCATTCCACTAAAGGATCTTAATTGAACTTCCTCACCAACCCCCATATTTTCATATGGGCTCCACATATTACGAGTCATCCATCCCCCCGTGTTTAAGATATCGAATGCTCGTTAATTAATTTAAACTACTGACAATTCAAATTAATTAACTTCTGGATCCTTGATTAGTACCACTCAATATTATCATCATACCGGATCAAATCCACCTGCAGGGTTTAGCACGATAAACCTTTTGAGCTCATCAAGGGGGCATCATCATCCCGACTCACCAGGACATAGATTCCGTCAATAATCAACGACACATCATATTATTAATATTATCTCTCAACTTATCGGGCCTATCGATCTAACAGAATAGATCTCGCCCATTGGTAAATCAAAGAAATAATAATTAATAATATATGCCCATTATTATATCGGGATTAAGGTATCGTACTCCATAATAAAATTTGAGGTCCTATCCAATTATCGAGTCAGTACAAATTGGATAATCTCTGGTTTTAGTCCTACTCAAAGCACACTAGTGTAATTATATGGTCAAGACCAACCACACCTAATTACACTACAACCATCCCGATGGTTTGTCCATTTCCATCTCGGTTGTGAGCCTCTACTTATACTAGGCAAGGAACTAATAACATGATCTTCCGTGTGACACCACACCCCATGTTATCTACAATGCAAAATAATGGACTTTATACATGTATTAATATAAACAGGCACCTAGTGTAGTTATGATTTTCTTTTCAAAATGAAGATGCTCATATATAAAAGAAGCATGTCTTTCAATATATACATCTTACAGTCCGGCGGAGCTCACTCTGACGCTCAAGTCAGTGCCTCGATGGAGAAGATGGAAAGAAGGCAAGACAGTATGCGAGTAGTAAAGAATGCGTAACCCCCTTACCGGAGGGGTTGGAGTACCTTTTATACCTGTGGCGACTGCCTTCGTGCGTCCCCATGATCTATGCCACGTCCTCTCAGATTATCGGTTACTAGATCATCCTGGTAACAGTCTTCATGACTCTTCAATCTGGGGTTGTTGCGATGATTACGTCTTTGAGGGTCATAAATCACGGATCGTAATTATTCCGTAATAATGGATGATGATGATCCATCGATCCGAGGAAAACAGGCCACTACTTGAAGTTTAGCGCTCCTTGGGCTCCGCCGCCCCGAGGTGATCTCGCGACTGTTTGGCCCAGGGGGCGTTGGTTCTCCTAAGGTGGTCTCGGAAACCTTCCCCTGAGGTGAGCTCGGGGGGCATCCTTCTAGAGGTATCCTCAAGACTATGTCTATTCGGGCTAGTCTCGGGATTCCCCTTCCCGAGGGGGTCTCGGGCATCCCGGCCAGAGAGCCATTCTGACTCGATAGTTGCTGCCGTATAGCTTCTTCAGTCTACGTGCCAACCACGGGTACTCAACCCCATCCATATTCATGATTATTAAATAAAATAATTAACCTTTAGGTGATTCTCAATTATTTTATAATCAATGATCTTTAAATTATTCATGATAAAAGTTAAGTATTTTCATCATGTCATCTCTTAGTATCACATATGAATAATTTAATATTATTTAAGTCTAAAACTTTTTAATTTGGCCACTTTGGTGACTAATAAATTATGTATAATATAGACATTAAATTAAATAATAATGACAATAAACATTTAAAAGTTCGTATGTATTTAATTTTAATTTTATGATCCATTAAACATAAAACATGAGTAAACATAATAGTCATATGCTCATGGTGATCTAAACATAATCATACTCATAATAATTTAAAAAAATATTCATAACTCACAAACTAAGTAAATATATGATGATCATAATCATTTATTTCTAATGAATGAATATATTAGAAAGCATACAAAGATCTAATCAAACATAAATAAGTGTAACATGCTTAATTTTATGTCCATTGGAAAGATGAGATACCAATAAAAATATATATAACTTTTAGTTTCAAAATTTTTCTAACATAATGACTCAACATGTGCAATCATATAAACTTTCTCAATAAAGTTGTCATACATGTCAGGAATATTCAATATTCATAATTACATGTTCATATTTGTACATATAAATTATAGCAGAAGAAAATATTAAAATATATATATATATATCAAGAGAGAAAAATATTCTTTTATGGAAAATCATAAGGTCTTGACCTAGCTCTGATACCATGTAAATTATAGCGTATGTCTTTATCAATATGAATATGCAAATTAAATTTAATATTTACATATTCCTTATGCCCAAGGTTTTGAACTAAATGATTTTCCCAATATAACTTATTAAAACATACATTGGCTCTTGATGACCTTCAAGAAGAAATTAGAACCCCTTAGACAATTGTATTTCTCTCTCTTCTTACTTGGCCTCTTTGATAGAGCAAAGATCTATTTATAGGTAGAGGGAAGACCCTTTTGAAACCTTTCATTTACGCATTTCATCAATGTGTACATTCAAGTGTCTCTTAATACAATACATTAAATCTCATATCACATGAATATGAGAACTATATTTTCATTTTCCTTTATATTCATTTGCATGAATTTGAAGAGAATTATCTCTTCATTGACCAATATAATTGCATGAATAAAACCATTGTTATGTTCATCATGCTCCCAAAAGTTCATTTATGCATTTATTTTTTTTATTATTTGGACTAGTTAATGATTTTTTATGGTCAAAATAATAATATAAAACCATCATTGCATTCATAGTGCTCATAATACAGTCTGTTAATGCCCTTAATATTTGAATCTCAAACAATAATACTTCGTTTCGATCAAAACACTTTGATTATCTTTTAGAATGGTAATACACGCAAGACCATCATTGAGTTCACCTTGGTCATAAGAGTCTATTGATGTCTTTAATTTTTGTATTTTGATAGTTGTAAAAATATGATAATGTTCACGCAAAGCGTCCTTCATCGCCGATCCCACAGTGAAATGATGAAAGGTAAATCAATTACTAAGTGAGCCTCTAAGTGGGAAGATTATTTATCACAGTGTGACTCAAACTCTGGCCCATAAGATACAAATTTATCACTTAGATATCAACTCAGCTATGTCTTGAAGGCCTTTACTTTTTGTTTTTTTTTGAAACTCAAGTGGTGGTTAAAATATTTTGAAAAAAAAAAATTACAATATCTTTAATGGCCAAAAAAAAAAGACAACCATTAGAGTTATCACTCTTTTATTAATTACGAGCAACCTTAATATCATCGTTATACAAAATTTCGAGTGATCCCCCTGCTAGCTAGAATTTTGAAAAAAAAAAAGAATGATCGCATCTTTTCATTGCTACGAGACCCAGGGTTAGAACAGTTAGATGGGCCAATTTATGGTGGGGCAGATTCGCCCATAGTAGGTCAATCATTTGATGGTGCGGGACGAGACGGGTCGACTCGTCATTTTGGCGGGTTGAGAAATTCTCAACTCAACCCAATCTAAAACGGGTTGCATGTTAGGCAGATCAACTCGCGGGTTTATAATTTTTTTTGGAAAAATAAAAAATTATATCTTCAACGTTTTATTTTGGAAAAATTTTATCAGATATATTTAAAAATATATATTTTAAATATAAATGGACATAAATGAGTATCATATTTGATGAAAACATTATTTTTATTTTAAAATTATAAATTCTATGAAAATAACAAAGGAAGGTTAGAAAGTCAAGGTGAGGGTCACCTAAAGTAGATAGTGCTAATGTTCCCTCATAGGTATGAATTTGTACCTCATCCTCATTTCAATGAATTCTATTGATAAAATATAGATGAGGTGGATGTAATGAATTTGTACCTCATCCTCATTTCAATGAATTCTATTGATAAAATATAGATGAATTCTATTGATAAAATATAGATGAATTCTATTGATAAAATATAGATGAGGTGGATGTAAATAATGGAGCGGTAGTAAAGTGTTGAATAGCACATTAACCAATCCAAGAATTAATTAGTATTAAAATTGGTTGGAGCACCAACGCACCGTGGCCTTCGAATTCCTTTAGAATTTTTATATATCATCATCACCTAGCTAGCTAGCTAGCTAGCTAGATCTGGTATATATGCACGCGTCAAGCAACGGGATTCTAAGCCCGCAAGCGCAAGCTCTTCCACTTAGAGTAAGCTCATCGTGTCCTCTTTCCTTTTTTTGGTAAATTAATGTTCTTTCTTTCTTTGATTATTTCATTATTAAAATAAAAAATAATTAAACCTGTCTTCGTTCTTGAGATGGATCTTTGCTATTTTTGGCTAGAAATCTTAGCACTTACCTTTTGAAGAAATCGCGGGATATATGGTGGTGTTCTCAGTGATGGAGAGCTAGCTAGCAACTTGATCATAATACTCATATAGCATTTGAGTATTATCATGGGGAAAAATTAAGCATGCAGATCGAATTCGTTGTATGAACTTCAGTACTCTTTCTATATCTATCTCTCATGGTTTCTTTTTCTCGTAGCCCTAATTTATTTTACTTGAAATGCAGCATTACAGGAACTGCATGCAGCATTACGTTTTTGAAATTTATGCTTAATTAATTTTATTTTTTGCTGGCCTTCAATCTTCTCTGAGATGCTTTAATTCATTGTATCTACTGTGGCTATAATGGTTTCCATTTTGATCATGCAATAATTAACTCATTCAACTGATGATTTAGCAGTTTCATGATGGAGGAATTCACAAGGCATGAAAGATTTGGAAGAGTCTCCTTCTCTGCGCATCCTTCCTCGTTCCACACGGTAGGTACCTGCATATGGAATTTATTTTTTTTTTCTCTTCTCTCACTTGTAATTATGTGCTTGACAGGATGAGAAAATGCTGCAGGTTTCATCCAGCCAAAACATTAATACTTTTGAGTGGCACAAAGAGCAGAGTCAGAAATTGGCATGCTATTGCCCTTCCGAGGTCCCAAAGAGTCCTCATCAGGCTTTGAATTTTCTCTCGAGGACCTGGAGCCCGTCGTCCTCTGATTTCTTTCAGATACTCTCATCTAATGTATTATACTAGCTAGCTAATTTATACAAATGAGATTCCCATCCTTGTCAAAGTCGTGCAAACTCTTCCTCTGCTAGCTGTGTATCAACATTAACTATAGTTGAAAACTCCCGGTGCAGAACCCATCGACGCCATTCCTCGATGGATGGAGTCCAGAACTTCATGACAGCGACGACGTGCCCGATCGCTCAATAACAGACATGAACGTCGACGAGAACAGAGTCGACTTTGGAGGAACAACCATGAACCCGCTAGTGGTAATTAAATTAATATTTAGTTAATTAACATTGTTAATTTACATGAATGCATGTAATTAAATTACTTGTAGATCTGCTGGCCGTAATTTAATTACATCGCATCGCAGGCAATGCCAAGAAGAGAGCTAGCACCATCGCACAGAAACTCGCAGGGTGGTTGGGTAAGTTTATTAGTGAAACAAGTCAAAGTACGTACGTACGTTGATTTCAGAATATATAATATATATAGCTAAATCGAGACGGAATTAATATAATGAAGGCGAGGGTGGGAGGAGTTCTACGCAGCAGTTTTTCCAGAGAGCGCAAGAACAAAAACAAAGACGAGATGCGGTTGAGCACCGCCCAAGTTCACGCGGCTCTCTCAGTTACCAGGCTTGCCGCAGCCATTGCAGGCGTTATAGGAAACAGCTGCAGCAGCTACATGGAGTCGTCGACTCAGAGCTCCAATAAGGTTGTTAGCGTGGTCAATTTGGCAGAAAGGTCGGAGGAGAACATAAAGCCAGTGGTGGCTTCTGCCGCGGCCCTGGTGGCGACGGTGTGCGCCGAGGCAGCAGAATCATCCGGGGCCAACAGGGAGCAGGTGGCCTCTGTCATAAGATCCGGCCTCGCCACTCGGACTACCTCCGATTTGCTCACTCTCACTGCCAACGCTGCGACATGTCCGTAATCGTCATTCACTTACTTTCGACGAGGAATTCTTCCTTCTTCTTTTTTTTTCCTAATATTAATTTCCATAGGTTTACGAGCAGCTGCGACCCTTAAGTTGAGAGCTGCATCTTGTAGGCATCTCTCAGAAATCCAATATGTTCTTGCAAGTGGTGTTCAACTCCCAATTGAAATGCCTCAGGGTAATTAACTTTTTAATATATATTCTTCTTACTTACTTAATCACTCCATATTTATTATATATACATGCATGTTTTCATCGATCTCAAATTAACCGGATCGCACTTACCATAGAGTACTTGTTTGTTTGAGTGTATGAAGGGAAGGTGGAACTGAGAAAGGTGAGCATCTACCTCAAGCATGACGAGGTTACAATGAGGTTGGGAAAGAAGCATATGGGCGGAGTCATCAGCACCTATAAAGAATGTACGTGGGTTCCTTATCTTATATTCTTATTACCTACCGTCGTTTATTAATTCCTAATATACTAGCTAGCTAACAAATGTAGTATATATATATATATATATATATATTGTGCATTTCAGATAGGATTTTTTATGCATCTGATGAGCCAAAAGATTGTGGCTTCTGGAAAAATCAACGTGGTTGCTACTTGGTCAGCCTTGCAACGTCCCGTGGAACTGTTCGAATGTTGTTTGAGGATCAAAAGCTTTATGTAGTTTGGAAGTCCATCATTTCACACCTATTGTGTGACTGTTAGCTAGCACCAAAAAATCACATGTTCGAATCACATATCAGATATCAATTAGTAGTATCCTTCGTCCTTCCTCCTTCGTTTATGTTATGAATAGGAGGATAAAGAAAAATAATATTGGTTAAGAAAATAAGTTTGCATAATTAATCCTCTTCTCTTTTTTCTTTTCTTTTTTCCTTTTCGTGTTAGAAGAGTCCTGAATTAAACAGATGAGGTCTTGTATTGAGAACTCAAAGATTATTAGACATTTTAATAATATCTGATTTGATTGATAAAAAAAAATGAAATCAAGAAACCTTCTGGAGGATAGGAAATACTTAATTTCTCCCAATAGTTCTTGTCGTACATTCCATATAGTCCCAACAGCCGCTGAATTTGCCTCTCTTACGAGCAACGTGACAACACTCACCAGTTTTTGTTAATTCATTATGCGCATTATTTTTCCTATTCTCTCCTTGCTAGTCATTGACTCTAGCTAGTTCATCCACTTGATCGATGACTTCACCCCCAGTTTAAAGTTGTTGGAGAATCGTAATCACTCCAATTTTATGGCTAGATTGATTATGATGTTTTTGTTGGTGCAAGCATGCCCATGTAATATCTGAGTTTAACAATTTCTAGTTCATAAGCTTGATTAAGAGCCTACGACAAGCGAACATGAATTCCTAGTCGTAGTCAAAGCATAAACTTGATCTTGGAGGATTGCGAGAGCTTACAAGGTGTAAGTTGAGCAAAATCGAAGATCTAATCGATTATTTGTTTCAGTCAACTAAATTGCTCAATCAAAGACGACTTGTGTCACCATTGGATAAGACAATTGCTTTCTAGATTAGCTAGTTGTTTTAACTGGATGAGTATGAGTCGACTGAATTCTAGCTGTTAGCGGATAAATTTGTGATATATCTTATCCAACCTTGCTAGTTGACTGGACGTACAATCATTCAACTAGCTAGAAGTATATTAGTGGACAAAACACATGACTTAGTCATCTTATCCGGATCAGTTTAGTCAACTAATTCTAACAAAAAGCTAACTGAATGAACTATCTTATCTCTATTTTAATGCACCCTCATTACTATAAATAGAAGTGCAATATGGCCTCAAAGATACAATTCATACACAAAGGATTCGCTTCTCTATATTTATTCTTAGGCTAGCTAGCTTTTGGTACCCAATGTCTATTAATATTTTTCATGTGTGTTATGTTAGGTTCTCAGCGCAGCGGAAAATTTATAATAAAGTAAACTTTGCTCTTAAATCATGAATCTTTTCGTGGTACATATAGTTCTAAACAAAATAATATGAAATCTAGCATAAACTAAAAATATACATCGTAATCCTTTGCTTATTTGTAAATGATATCACGAACAGATGAGAGCCCCACGTGTGACTCCTCTAGTGGTATCCACACGCACTAGATTACGAACTGGATGATCCGTTAGGTGCTTGCCATTTGGATCGACAAAATACTTTCGGAAACACTACAGATCTGAAGATGTATCTCGGATCAAAGAAGAAGTAGGTTGCCAAAGGCTTCCCGAGGTGGAGAGAGCTCGCACAAGAAAGACAAAGAAGAAGTGCTCCCAGTCTTCTTCCAAGGGTGACTATATATAGTCTCATGACTCTTTATCTTCTCCATTAATTATCATAATTACGACTCATTAAATTCTTCATTAATAATCATTAATAGAGACTCTTCATTTTCTCCATTATTGCTACCATAACTGTGACTCTTTAAATTCTCCAAAGAGAATAAGAGATAAATTTCACTCTCTCTTCTCTAGATCAAATAAATTCATATTTGATTTTGATTTGTTTTAGCTTCTGATATTTCATAAATAATAAATAATTCAATTAATTCTTATTCAAAAATAATAAATTGATTAATTTTAGTATCCACTAAAATAATGAATTATAGATAATGTTCATGATTATGTGCTATGGGTACGACTTTCTAGGTTCTATACACGAATGCAGTGTAAATTCATACACAAACTAAGGTTGCCATCTAGCAACAGTTTTTAGTCACTCAACGTGATAGAATATTAGTCATAAAGTCCACTCTCTCTTCTCTAGATCAAATAAATTCATATTTGATTTTGATCTGTTCTAGCATCTGATATTTCAGAAATAATTAATAATTCAATTAATTCTTATTCATAAATAATAAATTGATTAATTTTAGTATTCACTAAAGTAATCAATTATAGATACTGTTCATGTTCATGTGCTATGCGTGCGACCCTCTAGGTTCTATATACAAAGGCAGTGTAAATCCATACACAAACTAAGGTAACCATCTAGTAACAGTTTTTAGCCACCCAACGTGATAGAATATTAGTTATAAACTAAAACTTCCATGAACCGATTACTGTGTAATTCAATCTCTTCATCTTTACCATACATCCCAATTACTTCGGTACACTATGCATCATCACCAAAATAATTATTTTACTTGATTTCCAAGATATAATCGACTCATCTTGAATTATAATCATTCCTCCCATGGTCATGGATTCCGAGTCACTAATATCTTTATCAAGTGGTCAGGATGTTAACTCTCTAATCCAAGAGAGCGATGAATCCTCTAGTGACTCTACATCATTCTCTCTACATTTTGTCATACACCCAATTACCATATTAATCACAATCCTATTAAAGACTACTTTTAATGGCGTCAAAGTAATAACTCCACGCATAGAATAAATGAAGGTCTCAAGTCAAAAGAACAGTTACACTCATTCATTAAGACAAATTACCAATGATGCTTAATATGTGGTGTTCTCTTAAGCGGGTTGTGTCTAGTGTACCTCTAAACTCAAAGCACCCCAAGTACAACTTAGATATCCATCCCTCGGTCTGTCTTGACCTAGTCATATTCAGCGTTGATCTAGATATTTATGTCCCCTCTAGATATCTATCCGACCACGGACTATTTTCATAATAATATAACTATTAATCTGTGGGACTTTATCATCAATCATATACGTACAGAAAAGTAAATGATTAATGATAAATACTTGCCTTTATTAAAATAATTATCCATAAATACATGAAAATGTCTTGACATATAAGTGCACACACTAACATATTATCATTTCATATATATAGAAGATATATATTTTGTTTTAGTTTTCTCTACCTCATTTAAAGGAGTCTTTCATAGTGGGATTTTTGGGATTGATCCATCAAATAGATCGTGTGGCCTTGGAGTAAGATCTAGGGTCAAATCTATTAAGATAACAGAAGTAAAAGAAAGAAAAGAAGTAATGAAAATAATTTTCTTGATTGAATAATTTGTCCATAAGGTATATAATTTATAGAGGCCTTAGGATACCCCCGGGGCTATGGTGCAGCGGTAGGGTAACTAGTCGTTAACCCAGGCATCAGCGGTTCGATCCCCAACTATAGCGCATTTTGCAGGAATTTTTCCTTCAAATGGGGCGCGAACCCTGAGACGCTAGGCTTCTAGATTGCCCACTGCGAGCGCTTCCCGATTTACCCTGGTGACCGATGGGAAACTTCCGTGGGGCCGGGCCGGTCACCCCAAGTTCAATTTGTCTGCTGCCTGCTTCATCATTATAGAGGCCTTAGGATTCTTAGTCAATTAATAGATTCATAAAGAAACTACCAATTAACATATTCATAAATAAAATTTCTAATCTAATAATTAATATATCATAATATAAATTTTATTTGATTAGGTTAAAATCTTATTAAGTAATTATTCTCTTTACCCCGACAAATTCAATGGGAGGTCTCTGACAATAAGTTTGCATGTTAGCCTATTAAAACGCTATCTAGATAATGACTTAGTAAAGATATCAGCAATTTGATCCTCTACAGAAATATAAGAGACTGATAATTATTGAGTCACTACATGCTCTCGAACAAAATAAAAATCAATTTGCACATATTTTGTGCAAGCATGAAAGATTAGATTTGCTATGAGATATGTTGCTCCATTATTACCACACCAAAGTTTTGGTGGAATATTTGATGCAAGATAAAGTTCAAAGAGAAGTAATTGAAACCAAATAATTTCAGATGTAACATTTGTTATAGCTTTATATTCAGCCTTAGTGCTAGAACGAGAAATCGTAGGTTTATTTTTCAAATTCCATGAGATAAAGTTTCGTCCAAAAAATATTGCATATACACTAGTAGAGCGTCTATCTTCAAGAGTGCTTGCCCAATCCGCATTATTATATGCATGTAAATCTCGAGATGATTGTCGATATAAAAGAAGACCATGTAGAAAAGTACCTTTGAGATAACGAAGTATTCATTTCACACCTTTTCAATTTTGTTCAGTAGGAGTATGTATAAACAGACAAGCACGATTTACGGCAAAGGTAATATAAGTCGTGTGATAGTGGCATATTGTAAAGCTCTAACAATGCTTTGATAAATTTGGGGATTAGACATAGCAGGAGAAGAGAAGAGAAATTAGTGATAATAATTGGTGTGGAGACCAGACGTGCTCTATCCATTTTAGCTCTTTGAAGAAGTTTAGTAATATATTTACTTTGAGATAAAAGACAACCTTCATCATGTCGAATAAGTTTAATACCAAGAAAAGAATAAACATTACTCATATCTCGAATAAGAAATTCTTGATTGAGAAGACTTAATAGAGTTGTAATGCTCTTTTGATCATTACTGGTTATTAAAATGTCATCTACGTAAATGAGAAAAAATATCATAGATCCATCATTATATTTATAAAATAGAGAAGAGTCGATCTTTGATCCAGAAAATTCTTGAGTTTGCAACCAGTCTGATAATCTATGAAACCCTGCATGAGGAGCTTGCCGAAGACCACATATAGATTTCTTTAGCTGACAAACATGAGTTAGAAATTATGGATGGATAAATCCAGGTAGTTGCTTCATAAATATTGTTTCCTCAAGATGACCATAAAGAAATGCATTAGAAATGTCTAATTGTCATACATGCCAATTAAAACTAACAACTATCGATAACAATAGTCGGATAGATGTAATTTTGATGACTATCTAAAGGTGTCATTGAAGTCAATACCTAGTTGTTGATTATATCCTTTGGCTACAAGTCAGGCTTTATATCATTCAAGAGAATCATCAGCTTGATGTTTAAGATGAAATACCCATTTAAAGCCCACAACATTCATAGAGGGAGTACGTAAAACTAGACTCTATGTTCCATTGCGAAGAAGTGCATCAAATTATATAGTGATTACACTACTCCAATTTAGATCCTTATTTGCTTGTGAAAAATAAGTTGGTTCAATAAATTTTAAAGAGACCACTAGAGCTTTTGGAAGAGGATATTGAGTTGTCAATGGTGGATATGCATAGATGTCACTTAAGGGAAGCATGTGACGAGGAACATTATCATTTGAATCACTTATTAATGGTGACTAGGAAGTATGCTGACATGGTGATTTTGATGATGGACTTGTCTTATTTGAGGATCTAGAACTAGAAAGCATATTATCCTCGACTAGTGAGACTTTTGAGATTGAAGTAGTAACTTAAGGTGATTCTGATAGTATAGGACAGTTATTAGAGAGCTCCAGAGCAGGACCTAATATGTCATTACTTCTGACAATGTTAGGTGGCATCAAGAAGGTGCCACTGTATCTGAAGGAGAGATTGAATAAGCTGCTAAAAAAGAGAATAGAGACTCATCAAAGGTAACATGTCGTGAAATATATATCCATCCTGTTGGTATGCATAAGCATCGATGCCCATGGTGTAAATTGCTATAACCAAGGAAAATACATTGTAATGAATGAGAGTCAAGTTGGTGTTTAGAGTAGAGACGTAACCAAGAATAACATACACAACCAAAAATTTGAAGAAAGGTATAGTCAAGAGTCTGATTATAAAGTTTTTCCATTAGACACTTAAGATTATGTAATGAGGTAGGAAGTCAATTTATGAGATATACTACAATGCAAACAACCTCATCCCAAAATTTATGTGGAATTGATGCATGATAAAGAAGAGCTAAAGCAGTTTGAACTATATGTATATTTTTCTCTCAGCAGAGCCATTTTGTTCTGTAATGTGAGGACAAGATGAGTATGAATAATTCCACAAGAGGCAAGATAGCAATGAAGAGCTTGATATTGTTGGTGCAGTTTGCACTAACGGTCAAACTCATATTTTGATAAATGATAAATAGGTTAAAGTTAGGGTTGTGGTTATCTAACCTTGTTATCAAGTGTACAAGATTGAAAAGTATAGAACTTGACACCAGGCCAAAGTCCAGGGTGGTGGAGTCCTGACCAAAGTCCAAGGTGATGGAGTCTTGATAAAAAGTCCAATTGGGTCCAAGGGACTGCTATTGACCGAAGTCCAGGGTGGTGGAGTCCTAGTAAAAGTCCAAGTTGGTGGAGATTTGGCAAAAGTCTTGGTGGGTTATGGAGCTAAGTAAATCTGCACAAGGTAAGTGAGGTAAGTCGCTAGAGGAGCGAATTCCGGTGATGACGAGTCCTAGTTGGGACTTTAGGCGTGGTCCAACTTAGAACCATTTTAGATCTCTAAGTTGAGGCCTTTAACTAGATCCTGGTCTTGAGAAGACAGGGTCTATTTAATACTCATACTTATGTAGTCTGTATTATACTGGTACTAACCTTGTTTTTGTTGGTTGCAGATTTCCTAAGCGAATACCGGGTCGCACATGAAAAACCTCTCCATGTCCACGGATTAAAATTTTAATCCGAATGGAGACCGCAACTTGGCCAAATTAGTTGCGGGTTTCCAAAATGACTAACCAATTAATTTGAGTTACAACTTGGCCAAACTTATTGTTCAAGCCTTGTAACTCGCCTAACCAATTAGTCACGGTATAGACGATGAGCAAATCACCGATTTTTGTGATTATCATCGGGTCCATAATAATTAATTATCACAATTAATTAACAAATAATTAATCAACAAGATAATTAATTAAACCACATAAAATGATAGAAAGAACTAAGAGCCGTAAGAAAATGTTATACCTCTCGTTACCTCGCGATCTTCTATTGTATTACCCTCCCCTCTTAGACATCGTGTGGGCGACGATCTACCAAGAACCGAAGTCACTAAAGCCACCAACCAAACCCTTCTTCACGCGCCAACCAAACCCTAACCCTAGGGTTGCCGCTGGCCACTCTAAGGAAGAAGAAGGAGGAGGAGAAGAAGAGAAGAGCTCTTCTCCCTCACAACAACCCTATCCGGCCTCTCCAAGAGCTTCCTATCTCGTGGCAGCAAGCACACAAGGAAGACCACCTCTTCTTCTTCTTCCACGCATGTGGCGTCAAGCACCTCCAATGGAAGTCGCCTCCTCCTCCTTGTGCCAGCGACATCCCTTCTTCTTCTTCTCGTCGCGCACCACAAAAGGAAGTGAACAACTCTCCCTTTGTCTAGTAGTAGCCGACCACCAAGTGGATAAGAAGAGGAGAAGAGAAGATGAAGAAAGAAGGAGAACCTTCTTCCCTCGCCGGCGTGCCCTAGGAGAGAGAAGAAGAGAAGAGGCTTAGGGTTGGATGAATTGGATTGGATGCCTTGGTTTCATGACTCCATGGGGTATTTATAGGGCTACAATAGGGACCATGGGGAGGGGTTGGGTCTTGGCCACCTAATGGATCAAGGTCCGATCCATTAATGAAGATTCATTCCACTAAAGGGTTTTCATTTAACTACCTCACCAACCCCCATATTTACATATGGGCTCCACCTATTATGAGTACAAATATCTCCCTGTGTTTAAGATATCGAATGCTCGTTGATTAATTTAAATTACTGATAATTTTAATTAATCAACATCTAACTCCTTAATTAGTACCACTCATCCTTATCATCATGTCGGACCAAGTCCACTTGCAGGATTTAACATGATGAACTTTATGCGCTCATCAAGGGGGCATCATCAACCCGACTCACCAGGATACGATTTTTATTTATAATCAATGACACACCATGTAAATAATATTATTTCCCAACTTACTAGGCCTATCGATTTAACAGAATAAATCTCGCCCATTGGTAAATCAAAGAAATAAATATTAAGTACATGTGCCCATTATTATATCGAGATTCAGAGCATGTTCTCCATAATAAATTGAGGTCTGATTCAATTATAAAGTCAGTATAAATTGAATCACCTCTATGTCGGTCCTGCTCAATGCACACAAAGTGCACTAGTGTAATTCTATGGTCAAGATAAACCAACATCAAATTACACTACAACCATCCCGATGGTTTGTCTAAATCCATCTCGGTTGTGAGCCTCTACTTATACTCTTCAAGGAACTGATAACATGATCTTCTGTGCGACACCACATACCATGTTATCTATAGTGTAAAGTATTAGACAATATGCACATACTAATATAAACATGCAAACAGTGATCTTGTGATTCTCTTTCAAAATGTAGATGTCTATATAAAAGCAAGTCTTTTATTATACATCCCAACAGTTTTACAGGGTATATTATATTTTGGACAAACATAGTTTTGCAGAAGTGTTTTTGCAAAAGTTTCCTAGGATGAATAGTACCCGAGGTGCCTCAGTTTGGACTGGAGGTGTCTCAGGTGGTTAAGGGTGCCTCTGTATAGTCTACATTGAAGATGAGAACTCAGCGATCCGAGACGCCTCAGTTTGGATCTGAGGTGCCTAGGTTGGAAACTGAGGTGCCTTACTTGGGAACTGAGGCGCCTCAGTTGGGAACTGAGGTGCCTCAAATACCCTTTATAAGGGTGTCTTGCCGAGAGCTCAGAATAAGAACTTAACTCTACATCTTTCAAGCTTATGGGCTTATCCTGTTACTTCCTCTTCTTCCTGCTGCAACCCTGATTCGACACGACTACTTCCGACCACTGCTGGAAGATCAATGTCAACACACGGGCTGATCAAAATTCTACACTTGTGTTGGGTAACGAAATTCATTTACTTGTACTTAATCAAGTAGGAAGCGTAGGGTTGTTAGTTAAAAAGTTGAGTAAATCTGCACAAGGTAAGTGAGGTAAGTCATTGGAGGAGCGACTTCCGGTGAGGATGAGTCCCAATTGGGACTTTAGGTGTGTCCAACTTAGAACCATTTCAGATCTCTAAATTGAGGCCTTTGACTAGATCCTTGTCATGGGAAGACAAGGTCTATTTAATACACATGCTTATCTAATCTGTATTATACTGGTACTAACCTTGTTTTGTAAGGTATATTGTGTTTTGGACAAACATGGTTTTGGAGGGGGTTTTCTATAAAAATTTCCTCAGATGAATAGTGCTCAAGGCACTTCAGTTTGGACTGGAGGTGCCTCAAGTGGTTGAGGGCGCCTCCATATATTCTGCGTTGAAGATGAGAATTCAGCGAACTGAGGTGCCTTAGTTTGGATCCGAGGCGCCTTAGTTGGGAACTGAGGTGCCTCACTTGGGATTTGAGGCGCTTTCCAAAGGATAAGCAGTGAGACCAACCTCTTCGGATCAAGATTAGATTTGTCTGATCTGAGGCACCTTAGTTGGGAACTGAAGTTCCTCAAATACCCTTTATAAGGGTGTCTTGTCGAGAGCTCAGAAGAAGAACTTAACTCTACATCTTTCAAGCTTATGCGCTCATCTTGCTACTTCTTCTTCTTCCTGCTATGGCCCCGCTTCGACACGACTACATTCGACCACTACTGGAAGATCAACATCAACACACGAGCTGATCGAAATTCTACACTTGTGTTTGGTAACGAAATTCATTTACTTGTACTTAATCAAGTAGGAAGTATAGGGTTGTTACACTTTCTACTCATCTTTTGTACTCAAACACTCTACCAGGAGTTTATCGGTAGAGGATATTAGTAGATTGCCCATCGGAAAGGTCCAAGGGACCTGGGCCTTGCAGTAAGAGTCGTCGAAAGCTCCGAAGCAAGTAAAACCGACTTGTGTTAGTGTTTTGTGCTTGTCGCCTTTATTTTTACTACGCATGCACACTCTCTCTATTTCGAAAAGTGACACTGTTTTTTAAAGTCACGTAATTCATCCCCTCCCCCCCCCCTCATGTGCAATGGTTCTACAAATATTTTCCTCCCCAATCAGAATGAAGAGAGTATTTTAAGATTAAAATATTGTTTAACTTATCTTTGAAAATTATTGAATATATATAGGAAATCAGATTTTCTTCTTATAGGATAAAGATAAGTATATTTACTAAAATGATCAATGAAGGTAACATAATATTGGAAACCTTAATTAAATAAGATAGGTGCGAGGCCCCAAACATCCAAATGAATATTTCAAGTGAAAAACTAGAAACATGATCGAATGAAGAGAAAGGTATTTTATGACTTTTAGATTTCATACAAGCCCTATATGAATGAGTTGGAGATGAGGTAAAGGAAGTAGATAAACCATACCTATTAATAATTGATTGAACAATGCGAAGAGAAGGATGACCAAGTTGAGCATGGCAAGCATGCTTATTTGTATTTTTAGTAATAGATGAATCATGAAAGATGTTGCGCATGTGAAAAGTACGATTAGATAAATAAATATGTGTTTCCAAGATTAGTAATTTTCAAACCTGAGCCATTGCCTACTTGTACTGCATCCAAATCAGTGATCGTAGTACTTTTTTATAGATATTGTAGTCTGATGTAACATGATGAGTTGCTCTAATGTCAATATACCATTTAGTAGATAAAATTTTTGAAGGTTTGTCATAAGTAGGTTAGATGAGATAACTTTAGGATAGACTTGTGAAGTAGTTGGTTGTCTTAAATCTGCAGGATCACCAATAAAATTTGAATCAAATCATCTAAGATATTAAATACCAATATGTCCAATTTGGAGACAAATTTGACATCTTCTTTAAGCCGAAGGACCACTAATGAAGATTCTATCGAGTCTTTTAGGATATTAAATACCAATATGTCTAATTTGGAGATACATTTGACATCTCTAAATATCTAACATCGAAAATAAAAACAACAACAACAACAACACAAGTTATTATTGTTGCTTCTTAGCTTCTTGTTGATAAAAAATTGCAAGAGTTGAAGAGGCAAGGTAGAACACTAGCCTGGATAGCACGAAGACATCTAGTACTCGCGACCAGTACGACTCCACTCGGACGAAGTCAACGCGGAGCCGCAGGGAGATGCACTTGACGATGTTGTGAGGAACAGGAACGCCGACGTGGCGTTGATGAGCTCGTGCTTCTTTTGAACCTGCGGCGAAGAAGGCACAAAAAACTTCGAAAGAGAAAAGGGAGAATAGGAAAGAGAAAGGGAGAATAGGAAAGATTAAAAGAGAAACCCTTAAGGGAAAAGGGATGACAAAAGAAGAACAAAGACGTCACATGAAAAAGAAGTGGTGTGTAAGGTAAGAAGAGCTATGACTCTGATACCATATTAAGATAACAGAAATAGAGGAAAGAAAAAAAGTAACAAAAATAATTTTTTTGATTGAATAATTTGTCCATAAGATACACAATTTATAAAGGTCTTAGGATGCTTAATCAATTAACAGATTCATAAAGAAATGGTCAATTAACAGATTTATAAAGTAACCATCAATTAATAGATTAATAAAAAAATATCTAATCTAATAATTAATATATTATAATATAAATATTATTTGATTTGGTCAAAATATTATTAAATAATTATTATCTTTTAAAAACCACGTTATATCTCTAAGTTAGGAAAATGTTTTTTTATTTATTGTTCTTGTATTTCCACCATGTTAATATAATGATTACGAAAAGCGAACTTGTGTTTTGGCCTTTCACTAACCTAAGCAAAATATTTGTAGAACAAGTATTATTCACCCCCTCTAAATGCACAAATGATCTTAATAATTGGAATCAAAGTAAGGATGCCCCGAAGGACTAATCATTGATAGAGTCTTCGACTAGAGGAAAGCAATGGTGCATGCCGATGATGAGGCTTTTCTTCTTTCTAGCCTTGGCCGAGGTAGAAGAAACTTCTCACGGTCGTTACAAGAAAAATAAATTACTGCAAAAAAAAATAAACAATATGTTGATATTGTTTAATAGACTAACAGCTCGCCAAAGGAGCAAGGCTAGAGGTTTGTTTTTAGGTTTATTTTATTTTCATTATACCTTTGTTATTAGAATAGAAAAAATGGAGTTCAAAGAGATGCTCGATCGAAACATCTAAGATCCACCATCATACGAGGCTCACGGATTCAAATTTTAGAGAACCCTGGGACGCTGGGCTTCTAGACCGTCCACTGCGAGCGCTTCCCGATTTACCCTGGCGATCGGTGGGAAACTTCCGTATGGCCGGGCCGGTCGCCCGAAGTTGGTTGGTAACCTCGTTAATCATTTTTTTTTTTTCACGGATTCAAATTTTAGAGATCGGTGGTGGAAAGTTTTATTTTGATCGGTGACGTCAACAACTGAGTTGCATTGAAGGAACCATTTTCCCAAGATTAGAAGCAAACCATAATGGTAATTAAATTAATTTTAAAACTTTTGCCTAACGAAGTTTTGTGCAATATAAACAAGTACAAACATGCACATGACCCATGGCCACTTCGGGGGACTACCCATGTCACTAGGGCACCACGGTTCATCTAGATTATCCCCTCTATATGGTGAATGACTTTTCACGTCCTATGACATTTGTAGCATATACAATAAAGCAGGGGTAAAGAATATGCATGTCATGTAATAGAGAACGGTAATTTACCAAAAGGCGTATCCAAGAATAGGTATTTATCAAACAGCGTACCATGGTTTCATTTTCATCAAAAGGCGCACTTAATAATAGTGAACTTCCTCTAATACTCCTCCTGTTATCTATTGTCTTTCTCCTTCTCTCTCAGTAACAAATTTCGAGACGACTGCAGATACTTTTTCAGACTTTTATTTTAAAATAATATAATATGAAATCGGCGCTGAAAACGTTGTAAGGTAAACATCAAAAAATATTTCAGTTAACAAATATCTCATCCAACGTGATTTAAAAATATAAATAAATAATTTTTATATTTGATTAATTGAAATTAAAATATTAAATAATATTTAATATATATATTAATATATATAAAAAATATTAATAAATATATTAATAAAATTTAATAAATATATTAATATTTCATCCCACACTCTTTATTAATAAATATATTAATAAATATATATAAATATATTAATATATTAATAAATATATTAATATATAAAAAAAATTTGAAAAAAAAAACGTTGCTGAAAATTAAAAAAAACGTGTATTGATTTCAGGCCCACGCTGGGCCTGAAATCAAACCTTTCAGGCCCAGCGTGGGCCTGAAATTTTTTATTTCAGGCCCACGTTGGGCCTGAAATCTTTTGATTCAGGCTCGACGTGGACTCAAATTTTTTTTCTATTTTAAAAATATATTAATATATAAAAAAACCTATCAAAACACTTAATTTCAGATTCAAGTACAGGGTCTGAAGTCATCCCAGGAGGGTCTGAAGTCAAATAACTTCAGATCCTATAAATAATTAAATTAATAAATAAAAATTAAATATAAAAAAATATTTTTAAAATTAAAAATTTTTCTGTGCCCTGGGCCTGAAGTCATCCGACTTCAGGCCCAAGGAGGGCCTGAAGTCTGATGACTTCAGACCCAAGGAGGGCATGAAGTCTGATGACTTCAGGCCATCCATTATTCATATTAAAATATATTAAAAAAAAATTTATAAAAAGGTTTAATATATAATTACATATTATATAGGAGTGGTTTAGGTATATCAGTGAGTTTGGGTGTCGAAACATCTAAAAGGAGTGGTCTAGGAGATTAGATTTTGGGTGCCGAAATATCTAATCTTGCTGTATCACCAATGCTATAGGAGTGATTTAGGTATATCAGTGAGTTTTGCTCGACCTACCATATTTGGAATTCTGAAAACCCTATATCAGTGGACAGGGTTGAGCTAGGAGATGAGATTTTGGGTGCCGAAACCTCTAATCTTGTTGTATCACCAATGCTATAGGAGTGGTTTACATCAGTGAGTTTTGAGCAAAACTCACTGATGGACCTACCATATTTGGAATTCTGAAAACCCTATATCAGTAGACAGGGTTGAGCTAGGAGATGAGATTTTGGGTGCCGAAACCTCAAATCTTGTTGTATCACCAATGCTATAGGAGTGGTTTAGGTATATCAGTGAGTTTTGAGCAAAACTCACTGATGGACCTACCATATTTGGAATTCTGAAAACCCTATATCAGTGGACATGGTTGAGCTAGGAGATGAGATTTTGGGTGCCGAAACCTCTAATCTTGTTGTATCACCAATGCTATAGGAGTGGTTTAGGTATATCAGTGAGTTTTGAGCAAAACTCACTGATGGACCTACCATATTTGGAATTCTGAAAACCCTATATCAGTAGACAGGGTTGAGCTAGGAGATGAGATTTGGGTGCCGAAACCTCTAATCTTGTTGTATCACCAATGCTATAGGAGTGGTTTAGGTATATCAGTGAGTTTTGAGCAAAACTCACTGATGGACCTACCATATTTGGAATTCTGAAAACCCTATATCAGTGGACAAGGTTGAGCTAGGAGATGAGATTTTGGGTGCCGAAACCTCTAATCTTGCTATATCACCAATGCTATAGGAGTGGTTTAGGTATATCAGTGAGTTTTGAGCAAAACTCACTGATGGACCTACCATATTTGGAATTTTGAAAACTCTATATCAGTAGATAGGGTTGAGCTAGGAGATGAGATTTTGGGTGCCGAAACTTCTAATCTTGCTGTATCACCAATGCTATAGGAGTGGTTTAGGTATATTAGTAAGTTTTGAGCAAAACTCACTGATGGACCTACCATATTTGGAATTCTGAAAACCCTATATCAGTAGACAGGGTTGAGTTAGGAGATGAGATTTTGGGTGCCAAAACCTCTAATCTTGCTGTATCACCAATGCTATAGGAGTGGTTTAGGTATATCAGTGAGTTTTGAGCAAAACTCACTGATGGACCTACCATATTTGGAATTCTGAAAACTCTATATCAGTAGACAGGGTTGAGCTAGGAGATGAGATTTTGGGTGCCAAAATCTCTAATTTTGCTGTATCACTAATGCTATAGGAGTGGTTTAGGTATATCAGTGAGTTTTGAGCAAAACTCACTGATGGACCTACCATATTTGGAATTTTGAAAACTCTATATCAGTAGACAGGGTTGAGCTAGGAGATGAGATTTTGGGTGCTGAAACCTCTAATCTTGCTGTATCACCAATGCTATAGGAGTGGTTTAGGTATATCAGTGAGTTTTGCTCAAAACTCACTGATGGACCTACCATATTTGGAATTCTAAAAACCCTATATTAGTAGACAGGGTTGAGCTAGGAGATGAGATTTTGGGTGCCGAAACCTCTAATCTTGCTGTATCACCAATGCTATAGGAGTGGTTTAGGTATATCAGTGAGTTTTGCTCAAAACTCACTGATATACCTAAACCACTCCTATAGCATCGGTGATATAGCAAGATTAGAGGTTTCGGCACCCAAAATCTCATCTCCTAGCTCAACCCTGTCTACTGATATAGGGTTTTCAGAATTCCAAATATGGTAGGTCCATCAGTGAGTTTTGCTCAAAACTCACTGATATACCTAAACCACTCCTATAGCATTGGTGATACAACAAGATTAGAGGTCTCGGCACCCAAAATCTCATCTCCTAGCTCAACCCTGTCCACTGATATAGGGTTTTTAGAATTCCAAATATGGTAGGTCCATCAGTGAGTTTTGCTCAAAACTCACTGATATACCTAAACCATTCCTATAGCATTGGTGATACAGCAAGATTAGATGTTTCGGCACCCAAAATCTCATCTCCTAGACCACTCCTATTAGATGTTTCGACACCCAAACTCACTGATATATCTAAACCACTCCTATATAATATGTAATTATATATTAAACCTTTTTATAAAATTTTTTTTTATATTCTTTTATACGAATGATGGAGGGCCTGAAGTCATCAGACATCAGGCCCCAGGGCACAAAAAAAATTTTAATTTTAAAACTATTTTTTTTAATATTTAATTATTATTTATTAAATTAATTATTTATAAGATCTGAAGTTATTTGACTTTAGACCCTCCTGGGATGATTTCAGGCCCTGTGTTTGAATATGAAATTAAGTTTTTTGATAGGTTTTTTTATATATTAATATATTTTTTAAATAGAAAAAAAATTTGAGTCCACGTCGGGCCTGAATCAAAAGATTTTAGGCCCAACGTGGGCCTGAAATAAAAAATTTCAGGCCCACGCTGGGCCTGAAATAAAAAATTTCAGGCCCATGCTGGGCCTGAAATAAAAATATTTCAGGCCCAGCGTGGGCCTGAAATAAAAATATTTCAGGCCCAGCGTGGGCCTGAAATAAAAATATTTCAGGCCCACGCTGGGCCTGAAAGGTTTGATTTCAGGCCAGCGTGGGCCTGAAATCAATACACGTTTTGTTTTAAAATTTTCAACCAATGTTTTTTTTCAAATTTTTTATATATTAATATATTTATTAATATATTAATATATTTATTAATATATTAATATATTAATATATTTATATATATTTATTAATATATTTATTAATAAAGAGTGTGGGATGAAATATTAATATATTTATTAAATATTATTAATATATTTATTAATATTTTTTATATATATTAATATATATATTAAATATTATTTAATATATTAATTTCTATTAATCAAATATAAATATTATTTATTTATATTTTTAAATCCAATTGGATGAGATATTTTTTAACTGAAATATTTTTTTTATGTTTACATTACAACATTTTCAGCGTCGATTTCATATTATATTATATTAAAATAAAAGTCTGAAAAAGTATCTGTAGTTGTCTCGAAATTTGTTACAGAGAGAGAAGGAGAAAGGCAGTAGATAACAGGAGGGGTATAAGAGGAAGTTCACTATTATTAAGTGCGCCCTTTGGTGAAAATGAAACCATGGTATGCTGTTTGGTAAATACCTATTCTTGGGTACGCCTTTTGGTAAATTGCCCAATAGAGAAAGAAACAAATACTTAGTTAATGCATGAACAATTACATCATAGCTACTTTCTAATCTAGAATTTGGAGACTATGCCATGGAGAAGGAAATACAACTAAGAGACATAGAAAATAACATTCTACAACTCAATGCATGAAATAGAGAGAAGATAATGCTTATATAGGAATTTCATATCTCGTTGGAAGACTTTCCAAGCTCCGACGGTAGAGGGATTGTTGCAACGACAGATGATGGCTACTCTAGGGTTTTTAGGAAAGAGAAGAACCCCACCTCCAAGAAAGGGGGCGGACCCATATACCCTAACAAGAGTTCCCTTCATCCTTTTATAACTTCCCTAAACCTTCCAGATCTGTTAGATTTAATAAGCTCTGCCAAAATGTGTTTTCCACCCCTTACACTAGGTTTTCTCAAGTTTCACCCTGAACCAAACTTATAGAGCTTGAAATTATCAATATTTTAATAGGTCATAAGCCTCATGACTCAAATTAAACCAAAAGTTATGTCCGTTTGAAATTTGATCTGTAGTTTGGGCCGGAGGCTGACACATCTGTGCCTTGGAGGCATGACCGTGTTGGCCTAGGGATTTTTGGATAGATTCACATGGCCATGCCCGGTAGGCATGGTCGAGCCATATCAGAGGCTGTAGACTCCATTTTTGCTCTATTTTATGCCAAATTTGTAGGACCGGTGTCGTCGATAGGGGGGGTGAATATCGACTTGGAAACATTTCGGAAACTCGTTGAAAACTTCGATGTTCATTCTTTCTAGTCAGAGAGTTAGTAGCACAGCAGAAAAATAAAGAATGAAAAACAAACAGAGAAGACATAAGGGTTTTTACTTGGTTCCCAACCCCCTAGGGTAAGTACGTCCAAGGCCTAATTACGGGTAGTGCCCATCCACTAATGGTCTAATTTCCGGACATTCCGAAGGCGGAGAAACCTGTCTTACAGTTCAAGTTTACAATCAAAATAATAATTAAATTAAGTGCTTAAAATAAATGCAAACCAAAAAAAGAAAGTCGAAGCCTTGTCCAATCTGGAAGTCCGAAGTGCAGCGCACTTCCTCCTAGAGCCTCCTTGGTCGCAGAGCTTCATCTCTAGCGCTTTTTCTTTGCTCAGAATGGTTATAATGTTGTAGCAGATCTTGTTCTAAGTTGAGGGGTCGAAGCCCCTTTTATAGCATCTTCTCAGGTGCCCTAGAGGCCTTTGGGGCACCTTTATACGATCAAAAACTCATCCGTAATCGCGAACTTTGCGATGCTGATAAGAATACAGTCTAGGGAACCCAACCTATGAATCTTGCTTAGAAGTTAAGATGACCAAGAGGCCTTTTAAGGCCAACGGGTATAGAGCCAAAGATGTGTTAGAGTTGGTTCATTCTGATTTGTGTGATCCTATATCTATCCAGGCTAGAGGTGGCTTTGAATATTTCGTCTCTTTTATAGACGATTATTCAAGGTATGGATTCATTTACTTGATGCGCCGCAAGTCTGAATGCTTTGACAGGTTCAAAGAATTCAAGGTTGATGTGGAGAAACGTCAAGGTAAAAGTATCAAGACACTACGATCTGATTGTGGTGGTGAGTACCTCTTGGGAGAGTTTAGGAATTACTTATCAGAGGCTGGGATTCAATCCCAATTTTCTACACCTGATACACCCCAGCAGAACGGTGTGGCAAAGCGAAGGAATACGACTCTTATGGAGATGGTTAGATCGATGATAAGTTACTCCGAGTTGCCATATTCGTTCTGGGGATATGATGGATCGACTTGGCGTGCTAGAGGGGGGGTGAATAGCACTTTTTCGGTTGAATCTCTACAAGGTTGTTAGTTGCACAGCGGAAATACAAATAAAATAAACTAATAATAGAAAACAATGCTAACAACCTGATTTACTTGGTATCCACCCCGGACGGGTGACTAATCCAAGAATCCGTCGGTGGATCACTCCCCGGATAACCTCCGGCTAGTCCTTGTCGCTCCTTGTGGGTGGAGAAACCTCGCCACAGCACCTTAACACGATATGGACTCAAGAGACTACTAACAAGCCTTAACCAAGCTTGTTTCGTCAAGAGTCTCAGCCCAAACCGAGTCCTCTTTAAATAGAACTCGGGCTGAAATCCCTCGCTGGCAGTCGACTGCTCCCAGGGCAGT
The DNA here is from genome assembly GCA_024364735.1 of Boesenbergia rotunda. Classification (NCBI taxonomy): domain Eukaryota; kingdom Viridiplantae; phylum Streptophyta; class Magnoliopsida; order Zingiberales; family Zingiberaceae; genus Boesenbergia; species Boesenbergia rotunda. The sequence continues at coordinate 1,520,258 of JAGFNQ010002659.1, forward strand.
CGACTGCCCCACTCAGAATTTGACCGTTAACACTCCAACGTTCGAATTCTGCCAACTCACTAGCCGCTACCAGTCGACTGCTCCCAGGGTAGTTGACTGGTCCCTTACTAGTCCTAGGTTTACACTCCCCGAGTATATTTCACTCCGCACTCGACCCCTAGGACTTCCCGAGTACAATCACACAACACTCGTACCCTCACGACTCGACTGACTCCTCCTCCGCAGCCTCGACTATTACCTTCGCACCCTCTTCATCTTTGACTCCCGTCCCTCAGATGCACGCAAGCCTCCAGCTTGCCTCCATGTCATCCTTCACGCATGCCTCGAAGTCCGTGCCCATCAGCTCATCGTCCCTACTCTCCAAGGTCCCTCGGATGCGCACGCAAGCCTCCAGCTTGCCTCTATGCCACCCTTCACCGTACTGAGGTCGTCCAGTCAAGTCCACATATGTAACTTGTACATCCTGCACACTCAACATACACATATAAGATCACAAGGGTAAACCTAACTTAAACCATTTGCCCAAACATCAAAACACTTGGTCACTCTGGACCACAGATTGTCTCAATAATCTCCCTCTTTTTGATGTTTGACAATACGTTTAAGTTAGGGAAAGCAAAATAGTAGTCAATAGCAAAAACAATGCATATGCAATGTAAAAATTGATCCTATCCCAAGGCATCCCACACCTAACCCACCAAGTTAGGATTTTCAACACCTAGCCCTCCAAGCTAGGACTTTTCACTAAAATGGGCTTTTTAAGGCTTCTCCCTAGCTCCCCCTACATTGGACTTACAAAGGCTTTTTAAGAACCTCTTCAAGGTTCTCCTTATGCCAAGAATGGAGCAACCATGCTCCCCTTTGTCTTAGCTCCCCCTAAACCTAGGGTTTCTTGCAATGGTATGTTTGGTTTCCCAACCTAAACCCAAACTTCTCCCCCTATGCCATACATCAAAAAGACCCCAATAATATCTCAATTATTGGTTCTTTCAATCCCCAATGATCCTAAACAATGTGTACGAGCCTCCCATACACTTGTTTTCTATCATATTAACCTAAATCAGCTGCTGGATACCCACACCAGCCCTCACCAGTCGACTGCCCCTGTTGGCAGTCGACTGATACTCTGAAAATCAATTTTCTGGCCAATTTCAGAATTGCACCAGAAATTCCACAAATCTTCAAAAATTTCCAAATTTTGTGGAGAACTTTGTGGTACCCATACCTACTTGGGAAAAATACATTCCACAATGTATCTATCACAATTTCCAAATTTGACACAAACCCAAAAATTTTTCTATGAAAATCAAGGCAAACAAGGAGGCAACCTCTCCCTTAACCTATGTCTTCTCCCAAGTTTCATTTTACTTAGGTGAAGTTCTACCCAACTTAACACCTTAACACCAAGTTAGGTTCTACCCAACCTAACAACCAAGTTCTTCTCCCTTGGCCACCATTAAAGAATTGCCCCCAAGTAACCTTATCCCTAGTGCCAACAAAAACTCAACACAACTTTAAACACTCTAAGGGTTTGCAAGCACACTTGCTAGGATATTCCCTATCCTAGAAAAATATGATTTCATGAAAATGTCAAGTGCGCTTGACTTTTGGTACAATTCCTAATTTCGTCAAAAGATTGACATTTCGTATCAATTTGCAAATGTATCTTTAATTCCATGTGTTTGTCAAAGCTAACCATCATAATTCGACACATGAAATTGTCCTCAATTCATTTCTTTATCCATATCCTTAATATGATGAAAGTTTCCTCCTTTTTATTTCTAAATCCTAGATACACATGAGAAACTTATCAAACTTCCTTGAATTTTCCATATGGCCTCATTTCATATAATCACCATTAACCCATGAGGCATACCTTAACTCAAGGAATATAATCAAGGATCTTAATTTTAAGGTCAGGTTCTACCATCCAATACCCTTTTCTACCTCACCTTAATGGACCAGTCGACTGCCCAAATGGCAGTCGACTGCGAAAAATTACAGAAAGTTTCTGGGCTTGAGACCAGTCGACTGCCCCTGGGGCAGTCGACTGATACTTGATTTTCAGGTTTTTCAGCCCAATTTCAGAAATCCCTAAATAATTTTACAAATCTCCGAAAAATCTAAAATTTTGTAGGGAGATTTGTGAGGCCAATGTCCACTTGGGAAAAATTCGTTTCCAAACAAATGTACTCCAGATCCCAAGATTGACACGAAACTCAACTTATCCTAAAATGTATCATTGAAACTCATCCCAAAAGTCTTAATTGTGATTTCTCCTCACTGTTTCTTCCAATGCTTGATCACAATTCATTTCTATCATTGAATTATGTGGTATTTGCCCATTAAAACCTAATTTTATCAATTATAACCTCATTTTCACCTTTTTCTCCTTAATTCCCTTTTAATGTGCCAAAATCTAGGATGAAGACTTACCCAAGTCTTTCAATCACTTTTTGGCACATTTCACCTAATTTCCTAGTCTACCTAGGCCGTCCTAGGGGAACCATCTATTGAGACCCATTTACCATGGACCCCAAAGGCTCCTAGAGCTCCTCCTTGAGCTCTTGGCCTTAGCCACCTCCCTAGGTGACTCAATCTATACTAGGCCAGACCGGTGTGCCACCGGTGACTCTTGGCCTACAAAATTGACCTTCTTAACCTTGGACACCTTGTCCTTGGTTAAGTTACTCTTTTTACCTTTGGATGACATTCCCTTTCCATCCTTGGACTTTCCCTCCTTACCATGATATGCATCCCCAGCATATTTCTTTTCATTTTCCTTGGAGGTCTTAGACCGGTATCCCAAACCCGATCTATCATAGTTGGGGTTTAAACTACCCAACACCATGTCTAAGCCCTTAGATCCAACCGTGAATCTTTCTAGGGCATTTTCTAATGTATCAAGCCTTGCCCTCAAGGCTTGATTTTTCCTCTCTAGAGTTCTAACCCTAGAGCCCATATGCCCACCTTGGACATTCCTAGACCTATCATCTTTTCTAGGCACATTCCTTCCCTTCTTGGGATTAGTGCCATTATCCTTAGATACAAAGGTTCTAGGTCTATCATGATACATGATCTAAATCTAAAGTTATGCACCATTAAGCATTTTTCATTAAAACTAGCATGCATGGAGGGTTGATTTGTCCTATTTTTAACATTCATGGAGGAACTAGAATTTGAGTTGCATTTAAATCTAGAGTTAGAGATTACCTCCCTTACCCTTGTAATCCCTCCTTGATGTGATATTTGCTTCTTCTTTTCCTCCTTCTCCCATTTTCTCAGATGCTCCATTTTCTTTAATTTTTCTTTTCCTTGGACATTTTGTATGGTAATGCCCTAGCTCTCGGCATGTGAAGCATCTAATTTTTCTTCTTTTCTCCTTTTGAGCTTCCTCATTCCTACATCCCATATTAGAATTTAAAAGAATAGATTTTGGCTTAGGAATTACCTCCTTTTTACCTAGTGGACACTTATCTTTGTAGTGCCCCTTTTTGTTGCAACCAAAGCATATGATATGCTCTTTTGATTTGACTTTAGTGCAGGTGGAAGTCTTTTCTTGCTCTTGTGGGGATGAGGGTCTCTTCTCCACCTCAACCCTTGATATTGATACTTTTTCTTCTTCTTCTGACGAGATGAATCCTTTTTCACTTGATTCCTCTACATCACTTGATGATTCTCCTTCTCTTTGGTCTTCTTGGACACTTGAGCTTATTTCTTTGGGCTCTTCTTGTGTCGGGTTCTTATGTACTTCTTTCAATTTCATCCATAACTCATAGGCATTTTTATACTTCCCTACATCACTCAAGATATTAGTAGGCAAAATATGAACCATGATATTTACTACCTTTTCATTGGCCCTTGCTTGTTCTTGTTGCTCCTTGGTCCAATACCTAGGTCGGAGCTTCTTTCCATGCTTATCCTTAGGGGTCTCGAATGGCTCTTCTATCACCATTACGCACTCCCAATCCATGCCGAGCCACATCTTCATTCTAGCTTTCCAATAATCAAAATCTTCATGCTCATACGGTGGTGGTGAGTTTATATCTTCCCCAAGTTTGTTTTCCATCATTCTTCTTCCTCTAGCGTGTGCTCCCTCGGCGGTTAGTCCAATCAAGAGCGGTCCTTCGCTCTGATACCAACTGATAGATCGACTTGGCGTGCTAGAGGGGGGGTGAATAGCACTTTTTCGGTTGAATCTCTACAAGGTTGTTAGTAGCACAGCGGAAATACAAATAAAATAAAATAATAATAGAAAACAATGCTAACAACCTGATTTGCTTAGTATCCACCTCGGATGGGTGACTAATCCAAGAATCCGTCGGTGGATCACTCCCCGGATAACCTCCGGCTAGTCATTGTCGCTCCTTGTGGGTGGAGAAACCTCGCCACAGTACCTTGACACGATATGGACTCAAGTGACTACTAACAAGCCTTAACCAAGCTTGTTTCATCAAGAGTCTCAGCCCAAACCGAGTTCTCTTTAAATAGAGCTCAGGCTGAAAACCCTCGCTGGCAGTCGACTGCCCCCAGGGTAGTCGACTGCCCCACTCAAAATTCGACCGTTAACACTCCAACGTTCGAATTCTGCCAGCTCACTGACGAGCCCAAACTATGTGTCACGAATGTGGGCCTCAAATTTAGAATTTATAAATGAATAGCTGGAAACCCTTTTACAATCAAAAGTATGAAAATGTAATATAGGAGTCACAGGTCGTATTTTTCTCGAGGACTAGTTGATATAATTGGATTTGCGCTTGGTTTAGGTGTCGTTTGTGTTTTTCGGGTTTCAAATTAAATCTGGGTTTTGGGTTGCAGTTTGGAAATGAAAACACAATGAATGGGATAAAAACTTAACCATGTAACTTAACCAAAGTAATGGAAATTGAAGATTCAACCAATTGAATCACTTACTCATCTAAAACCCTTAAGCAATTTGTTTAAAACTGATTTTTGATTTCAAAAGCAAATCAAATTACCAAGCAATGAAATAAATAAGTGCAGTGGATGCAGATTTTGGAAACAACACGCTTAACACCATTAATAGCATGCAAAATTCAGAATTTGAACAAGCACTGAACTCAACTCACTTAGAAGTTTTCAAAGCTAACTAAAGTAGGGAAAGTTCAGAATAGCTAAAGGTTATATCAATAGAACTCAAACACTACCCTACTCCGGAAAGGACTGGTGAAATCTGATGCAAATTAGTGCCTAAAACAGCTTGGCACGCAAGCTGATTCTTATGTGCCAAACTGAATTTTTGTGTGCCAAAAACTGATTTTATCAATCCAGATTGGGAATTATTAATCAGACTGAGAAATGAAAACTGAACATGCAAAGAAATGCAGAGATAATTGAGAGCTCAACTCCAAGCAAATGACTGAACAAGCATGACCCTAAGCACACAACATCTCGACACAACCAAATGCAAGAGAATTCAGAATTGAACTTAGATTTCAGAATTGGATTTCAGATTTCAGATATGAAAGTGATTCAAACTTACTGCTGCGCGAGGCTTGAATTCGAATGCTCTTTAGCTAGAACAATTTGCAAGGAAATTTCGAGGTAAGTAAACTAAAGCAATTTGAACAAAACGTGATCCAAATCAGTGCTATTACTGCAGAAATGCAGTGACTGATCCAATGAGCATGAAACTAACACTGCATACTGAATCTGAGCACAAAGTACACTACAAGATGTGTTAAACGTGATCCAAATCAGTGCTGATTGGTCAAATTGATACACTCTCAAAAGTTCTGAACAGAAACATCTGACAAATTCACTGATACGCAAACTGAATTCAGAGAAAATTTCTGCACAGATTCAAAATTGCTGAGAACTGATACGCAGGTTCAAAACATTGATACTCAACATGGAAAACTGAACAATTTGCTGAAGTTGTAGCTAAACTAAAAGCAGAATCAAATTGCTGAAATTATAACTAAACTAAATACAAAAATGAATGCAATTGCAGGGAAGGAGCTGGCACGCAACAGATTAAGAAACTGCAGAAATTTTAACTATGCGAACCAAACTAAAATTAACTCAATTGTTCCCTAACAAACAAATAAATCTACTTACTTTGCAGAATCGAAACTAATTTAAACAGAACTAATCAAGTAAACAAAACTAACCAATCTGAAACCAAGAACAGAACTGCAGAACAGAACTTAACTATAGAAACGAAATTACAGCATAAAGAACTAAAATTAACCAATGAACTACTCCTCAATCCTTCCTCAACTCAAGAGCTCCTTGGTCGTCAATCAAGGGAGAACCTCGGACCCGCAAGCTCTGCAATTCAGTGGAAGAAGTGTATCTGCTACTAAATCAGTTCAGACTCTGCTCAAGCCAAATTTGGCTCCGAATTCTTCAAACTTGCTGTCGTGGCTTGCGATTGGGATTTGGGAATGGCCGAGACCTTCCAGGGAACCCCTCTGGTCAGCTCGGATATGGTGGAAATGGAATATAGCTGAGTTCGTTGAAGTCGGATAGTGAAACGGCTGAAACCTCACACAGCTTCACTTTTGAGCAAAAAATCCAATCTGAAACTTCACTCAGACGATCTTCACTGACCTAGCCCTTGCTTTGATGAAAAATTGAGGGATCGCGCCTCCTTGATGAAGAAATCTAGCTAAGAATCGAAGAACGGCTGAAGAAGGAAGAAGAAACGGCGGAGACGCGACAAGGCTGGGCTGCGGCAAATTTCTGATTAAATAGGAAACAATGGGCGGTCCAGATTGATCGGAGGAGATCCAACGGTAGATCTTGGTCTGATTTGAGCCAAACTTTTATGATGATGATCTGGGGTCAGGATCTGCCTTTTGGGAGCTCAGATCCTCCAGATATGCAACGGATGGTCTAGATCAACTCTATCTGTGAATGGACGCTCTAGAGCCCTCCTTGCTTGATCCAACGGTTGATTAAACTCTGATTGGAATGAAACCTTCAGATCTTGATCATAGAGCTTGATCAACCCTAACCCTAGCTCGGATTGCTTCAGATCGTCCCGGATGGCTCAGATCTAGCCGCTCTTGAATCGGACGGTCCGGATTAATTGTAAGCTTGATAATTCGATCCGGTTCACATCCGACTCAAGTTTGACCCAATATGCCCTAGGTCCAGGATCCTTTCATGCCTACAAAAATATATCAGAAAATTAGTGGCCAAATAATCCCAAAATTGTGTAAATTTGCAATTAAGTCCAAAATAAGAGAAAGTTCCAAAACCTAGGGTAAAATCATAATTAAGCAATAAAAACATGGGTCAAACATGGATTTTAGCAATAAAAATAATCAATAAAATGGTGCTTATCAACTCCCCCACACTTAACCTTGAGCGTCTCGCGAAAACACTAAATATGTATCCCCTAGATTTTCTTAAGCATAATTAGAAGCAAATGAAAAGAAATTACCTAGGGTTGTCAATTCTCATAAATCTAAGCTCTATGGATTAGTATCTTGTCCTTAAATCAACAACTTAGCCTTTTCATCTATCATGAGTCATTGAGATGAATTTAAACCACTAGCCTTTCAAGGAAAAATTTGGTGGCTCTCTTCTTAAGTTCTAAGTTGATGATGGAAGTGGAGCTCACTCTATCACACATGCTTCTTGCACTACCATAGGCTTGCTTATTATCTAATCTCCACCATTAATCATGAATAGGATCAACAACTATAAAAACAAATCAAAGACATAGAAATGATAAGAAATGGAATAAAAATCAAGGAAATGGAGAAATTGATGGAGTGGGAGACTTGGTTGCTCAAGTATGTTTCCAATGTGCTTTGCCCCATCTTTCAGTCCTCTAGTGAATTACAAAGTATGGTGGAGTGAAACTTGAATAAATTCCTTTGGTTTGGATGAAAAATCCTTCCTTGGTCTAATGTGCCCAGTTCCTCCTTGCGTGCCAAATTTCTTTCTTCATTCTCTTTTCTGGTTTTTCTCTTCTTCTTTTATCCTCTAACAAGGTCAGATTTGTAGTGGAGCAAAGTTTTTAATTCGGATCAGAGAACTTCAATGATTTTCAATGCCAACTCAATTGTGTCCACTTAGTTTCTTTTCATTTTTTTCAAACTGCTTTCTTTTTTTTTTTTTTATTTTCTTTTCTCTGCTCTGAATTGAAACATCCCAGCAGCTACATTCTTTTGTTCTGATCAGCAGTGGATAACCTTGATACAAGTTTGATGCACTTATATACTAAGTTCCTTGATTCACAACCCTTTAAAACCAATTTCAGCTTCATCTTGATACTATCTCTGCACAAAAACTGCTTTCATGGAACATACCTTCTGAATTTTCTTTTCTTTTTCAGCTGCAGATCAGATGCTAGCATTTGGCAGCAACCTTGCATTAAATGGTAGTGGAAACCTCAAGTATTCCTCTCACAAATTCAAATCAGAACATGGAATTTCAGCCCCTTGCATTCTTCTTTTTATTCTGATCAGCAGCTCTAGCATAATGTATCCTGATTTCTATAGCAAAGACAGCTTCAATCAGCTGCAATCAGGGTGGCCGAACAGCTCATTTTGGTTTTTGGCATAGAAATTCTGCAATGATTCAATTAATTCCAGCTTCAACTCTTCAACTTTTCAGCCTTCAATTCTTTTGTTTCCCTTCTCTTCTTCACATTCAATACTTTGCAGGAGACCAATGCAGAATTATTTTTCTGAGAATGCAGAAATGCTTGCATCTCATCTCTTCTTTTGATCTCAAATCAAGTTCAGCTGCCATTCCATTTTAAAACCTTAGCACAGCTTTCCTCACCATTGCAAATTCTGATCTGAAATCTCTTAGCAGTGGAGGTGCTCTGCAATAGAATTTTGCAGCCTTGGAAAATCCGAATCCATTTCAAGTTGGTACAAAAGTTGCTTGGCACAGATTTTTTTCAGATTCTCTTCACTTATCACAGATTTTGTTCTCTTTGTTATTGCACAGATTTTTCAGCTTGTTTTCTTCATTCATCAGCCCTAAAATTCAGCACTCGGCAAACTCAGATTCAGCATTGCAAGCTCAGATTTTCGGCTGCAGATTTTCCTGTATTTCCTTGCTTCAAAAAGCTTCAATTCAAATCCTAACAAGGTGTTGCTGATCTAGACTTCTATAATTCCAACTTCTCAATTCTTCATCCAAGCCAATTCCAACCCAAGATAACTTCATTTTGGCACAAATTTTTTTTTTTTCGACATGAATTTCATCCTTGATAAAAATTGATTCCAAATCACCAATCACTCCCCCACACTTAAATCTTTGTCCGTCTCGGGCAAAATAACATTAGAAACAAATCAAACAACAAGTCCAAGGAAAAGTGAGGGTAAGTGTAAGAAATAAGTAGAGAAAAATGGAATGAACATGATTTTTTTGTTAAAAATTGATGTGGAAAGGGAAACAAATGGATTGGCCTCTATAGATGTGATCCAATCATTGAAATATGATTTTGAAAGAACCGAAGCAAGTTCTAGAGTACAATAACATGTATGTGTCACAAATATAAGGCTAAACCTCACTAGGTAAAAATGATTCATCTCAAGTCATCAATTAAGAATCTAAAGCAAAATCGTACTCAAGCATCCAAGAATTCATCCATTAGCTCAAATCCTAAGTTTTGACAACCAAATTTAATTTATTTTCCAAAAGACTCTAAAATGCTATCGGATAACCTAGAGGGATACATTTATTTCTACTCATGCAAGAAAAAGTGCTAAAAGAAAAGACATGGTATTTACAATGTCTATTTATTCAATTTACTCTAGAAAGCATAAAAGTGAAAAATGCGATAAAAGAAAATGCAAGAAAAATAAACTCCCCTTTATTCGGGTGGACGGAGTCTATCAAGCAGTAGCCTCCATCTTGGTAGTGGAGGAGTCTGGGTGGCTGAGTGAATTCGGGCTCCCCCACACTTGAACTTTGTTAAAAATTTCTCCGGTGATCGAAGGCGATTCAGGTTCAAAATCCATGTAAGAGGTGGAGTGCTTCGAATTAGAGTAAAATCATCTCCTCCTTCTTGATGCTTTTCAGAAGTCCTTCCAGGAGGCTGAAGTCTGTTCAGTTGGAGCACCCACTCCTGAAGTCTTCTGGACCCTGCAAAATAGTGTAATACCTCTCTCAAGTGCTCAGGGTCAGAAAGAAATGAAATAATATCAGTCTCTGCATAAAGTAAATCCAAAACTGCATCATGTCTAATTAAATCAAATTCTGGTATCTCAATGAAATTTTCAAAATTATTTCCTACCAAATTTGCATCCAGATACTCATCACAAATAAAGAAATCAATTTCTGGCTCATCAATAGAAATGTCACAATTATTTGCAATCAAGGGTATATCAAGCAATGTATCACAGCCAATCAAATCAATCTCAGATATTCCATAAGTTTCTCACATTCAACCTCAGCATAAGATATAGCAAGAGATTCATCAAAATAAATAACATCCATTTCAGGCACTTCTAAAAAATTTTCACTATCCATATCCACAAAAGATGTATTAAGTGATTCATCATAAAAAACTACATCAATTATGGGTGCCTCTAAAATTATTTCGCAATCCATATTTACAAGGGATGTGTCAAGTAATGCATGATGATCAATAAAATCAATGTGTACCTCTATTGGATTTTCACAAACAATTTCTACACAAGGTATATCAATAAACTCATCAGAATCAATAACATCAGCACTAGGTACCTCACTGCATTTTTCTGAAGAAAGGGGAGAAATACTTACCTGAGCGTGCTGGAGAATACCTGGAGGTTCTACAAGGNGTCTCGGCAACCTCAGAGAGGCTCAAGGAGGCCCTGGAAGATAGAGACAAAACATCCTCAGAGGTGGCCCAGTTGAGAACCGTCAAGGAGGAAGCCGAGGCTGAACTGCATAATTACCAGGCTGACAAGGCATCCCGGCAAGAGAGACTGAGACGGAGTTCAAAGCCAGGTTTCTGGAGTCCGACGAGTTTGGCGACATCCTGATCAGGCAGGTCCTGAAGCGCCTTAAATAAGGCTTCAATGCGTCATCACTCAGCTTCAGAAGGCCCAGCTACTGAAGTCGAACATAGACCTGAGCTACATGAGCGTCGGTCGTGTCTGGGATGAGCTCCAACCCGAGGATAAGGAACTGTGGGAGCTTTTTCCCAGCATGTGCTATGTATCTTTTGTTTCTTCACTTGTTTTTCTTTCTTTCCTGAACTCACAATGTACTCATCTATTTGGAATGGAAGGAATTTTGCATAATTTTGTCCAAGTCTTCTTGTGGATATTTTTCTATAGAATGTTTGTCTATCTTCCCATATCTCTGTTGGATCGAGAAATGCGAGAGAGGGGGGGTGAATGTCGCAATTCGTTCGGATTAAAAAAAGAGCGGGTGCGCAGCGGAAATAAAAGCGAACACAACAACGCAAACACAGCAGGTTTACTTGGTTCGGAGCCTGGGTCGACTCCTACTCCAAGGCCCACGGTCGTTGACCGTTTTCTGCGGGCAATTCTATAAGTTCGCAAAGTTTACAAATAGATTTTACAATAAGGCAGAATAGTAAACTTTAAATACAACTCTTGTTACCGACGTCCGGTGAAGATTGAAGTTCTGGAGCAGCGGGACGTCGTCGGCTTGAGTTGGCAGCTTTCTGGAGTGTGTCGTGGAAGCAGAAAAGCGTAGAATTGTCGAAGGAAATCGTTGTACTTTGAAGAGGGTCGAGGCCCTCTTTATATAGGGCAGGGGGCGCCCGACATGCTCGGGGCGCCCTCCACGTGGCTCTTGATCCGGCGAGCCCTCGGTCGTGACTGATCGCTTCGACTTCGGGATCACCTTTGACTGGGGCGCCCGATGCGCGCGGGGCGCCCGGATTGACCGGTCAAAGCTTTATCACCGAGGCTTCGCGAGGGTGAGCTGCAGCCGCCTTCAGTGGCGTGGCACAGTGGGCGCCCGAGACACGCGGGGCGCCCGATCTGCGCGGTGCCCGATTTGCGCGGCGCCCGCGACAAGAGGGGCGCCCGACATGCGCGGGGCGCCCCCCAACGCGGTGCTGTCGGAGGTTTACTTCTCTGCTGACTTTGGGTTGACTCTGGGGCGCCCGACACATCCGGGGCGCCCTGCTCAGCTGCGGCCTCACTCCTTTGAGGCCCTCTGAGCTGCAGAAACACAGTCCTTCGGTCCTGCATCCAGGGTTAGTCCAAAATAGCAAATACTAAGTTGATTTTTCACAGCCTTAGCTGTCTTGGTTCTGACTTTGGGTCTCCAAAATGGAGCCCTAGGTCGAACCGACGCCTAATGTTCCCTCGAGGGGAACGCGTCCTCACCTACTCCTCTCGGGAGAGTTTTACCTGGTGCCAACCGGATCCTCCAGTTGGACTTTTGCCCAGCAGTCCTTCGCCAGGTCTTGAGGTACCAAGCTGCCCTTCGCTTGGTGCCTAGCAGCCCTTCGCTAGGTCTTTTCTTCTGGCAGTCCTTCGCCAGTGCCTAGCATTCCTTCGCTAGGGCTTTGTCCATTCTGGCAGTCCTTCGCCAGTGCCTAGCATTCCTTCGCTAGGGCTTTTCCATCTGGCAGTCCTTCGCCAGTGCCTAGCATTCCTTCGCTAGGGCTTTTCCTGTACACTCAAGGAGCATTGTTAGACAACAAATAACCCTTAACTTTTGAACCTTTTTGCCAATATCAAAACACAGGTTTGACTTGGGTGCATACTGCACCAACAATCTCCCCCTTTTTGATATATGGCAACCTAGTTCAAAAAGTTAAGGGAAAAAGAATGCTGAAATTGAAATCCTAAGTTGGATTCCCTCCCCCTGGAAGTAATCTCCCCCTAGGTTTTTCAAAAGTAGGTGGTTTTACTTTAAATACTTAGAAAAATTTTATTATCAAAAAACCTTTTAAGTATTGACTGAGTTTTTCAAAAAATATTCTAAGTTTGAAGAAGTTTTCACATTTTAGCAAATTTTGAGTTTTAGGAAAACTTTTTAAACTTTAGATTTTTTTTGGTTTAAAAAAATTGAGACTTGGAAAAAAAAAATTTTTTGATTTAGAAAAAATTTCAGACTTTAGAAAAAGCTTTTCAGAGAATATTTTAAAAAAAACTTAATAGCAATTCAGAGTAAAAATAATAGAAATTTGGAAAAAATATTTTTATTTTTGTTCCCTGTTTCCTTTCCAACTCTCCCCCTTTGACATATATCAAACAAAATGCACAAAAAGATATTTGCAATAATAAAGCATTTGCTGTACTGAATCAAAGCAAGACCTAAATCTGGTTAAATCTTTTAGGGACCTGTCTAACCCATTTAGCTACTTACTAACTGTTATAAACAGTAGCTTTTGCTAGAGTTAGTCAAGTTAAGTGCATTGTTCAAGTTAGATTGTCTAAACTTGACACTTGACCTGATTGCTGTTCATTTAGTGCCCCAATTGCTGCCGATGCACTGACTTAAAGCATCTTGAATTGAGGCAAAGACCTAAGCATCTCAACCCTTTCTAGGTTATCAATCAAAAGTATCCTAAGGTGTTTGTGAGATGCTGGCTTCTAAGTCTATAGGTGCATGCAATTCTAGGGTTAGAGCCTAGGCTAAGTCCATTTTCGAAAAAGCCCTAGTTTTGAAAGGGGTAGTTTTTGAAATAAAACTAAGTAAAAAACTTTTTAAAGTTAAAGTAATATTTTTAACAAAAAAAACATTTTAAAAGACATATTAAGTTCAATTTAAAATTGAAAATCCAAAAACCAAATGATTCTATTCTACTGAGCATAACCCTAACTGCCTTCTTAGTGAGCTAAACTCAGGTTTTTAAGGCTGCTAAGTGAGTTTCCTTAGCACATGTTTGGTACCTAGCACACATCCCTACTGAAAAGAGTATATCAGGTCTGCTGGCTGTAAGGTATAGTAGACTTCCTATCATACTTCTGTAAAGTTTTAGGTCTACTGGTTTACCCTCAGGGTCACTATCTATTTTTACATTTGTGGCCATTGGGGTACTTATACTTTTAGAGTTATCCATTTTAAATTTCTTAATTAGTTCTTTAGCATATTTAGATTGATGTACATAATTTCCATCTTTAGTTTGTTTGATTTGTAACCCTAAGAAAAAGTTGAGTTCCCCAACTAAACTCATTTCAAATTCACTTTCCATAATTGTTACAAATTCTTTTAGAAATTTAGAATTAGTTGATCCAAATATTATATCATCTACGTAAATTTGGGCAACAAATATATCTTTTTCTAAAATTTTAACAAACAAGGTTGGGTCAATTTGACCTTGTTTGAATTCTTTAGAGATCAGGTAATTGGATAATCTTTCATACCAAGCCCTGGGAGCTTGTTTTAGTCCATAAAGGGCTTTACTAAGTTTGTAGACATGATCGGGTTTTTCTATATCCTCAAATCCTGGGGGTTGTCCTACATAAACTTCTTCCTTAATAAGCCCATTTAAGAAGGCTGAATTTAAATCCTTTATGGGATGCAAAGGCTAGTAACATCCTAATCGACTCAAGTCTAGCTACAGGGGCAAAGGTTTCATCATAATCCAATCCTTCTATTTGGCTGAATCCCTTAGCTACTAAGCGGGCTTTATTTCGGACTATTTCACCTTGGTCGTTTAACTTATTCCTAAATACCCACTTAGTGTCAATTACGGATTTTCCCTTAGGTTTAGGTACTAACTCCCAGACTTGGTTTCTCTCAAATTGGGCTAACTCTTCTTGCATGGCTAAGATCCAGTCAGGATCAGGTAGGGCTTCCTCAATAGTCTTAGGTTCAATCTTTGAAATCATGGCTATTTGACTGAGATTTCTATAGGAAGCTCTAGTTCTGACTCCTAAGGTTGGATCACCTACAATCTGATCAGTTGGGTGACTAAGTCTGGGTTTCTTGGTTTGTCTAGTACTTGGCTCAGCTTCAGGTCCAGCTGGTCCAATAGGTTCAATCCTAGGTTCATTGGTTGTTTCAACTGATTCAGAATTTGGTTCAATTGTTAAGTCATTAAAGGGTTCAGTTAGGGTTTCAGAGTTATCTTCTTGATCAGTATTTGGTGAAGCTAAGTCAGAATTGTCAGATTTTGGGTTCGTTTCTTCATCAAATATTAAGTTGGTTGTTTCTTCAATTTTCTTAGTTATTTTGTTGTAGACTCTATAAGCTCTACTTGTTGTAGAGTACCCTAAAAAGATACCTGGGTTTGACTTGGATTGGAATTTTCCAAGATAGTCCTTGGTATTGAGAATATGGACTTTGCATCCAAAGACTCTAAGATAGTGTAGGTTTGGAAGTCTGTGGTAGTAAAGTTCATAGGGTGTTTTATTTGACCTTTTATTAAGCAGAATCCTATTTTGGATATAGCAAGCTGTGCTAATTGCTTCTGCCCAATAGTGGTTGGGTAGGTCAAATTCATTTAGCATAGCCCTAGCAGCTTCCTGTAGGGTTCTATTCTTCCTTTCTACTATGCCATTTTGTTGGGGGGTTCTAGGACACGAAAATTCGTGTTTATATCCATTTACTTTGCAGAATTCTTCGAATCTTTGATTCTCGAATTCTCCCCCGTGGTCAGACCTAAGTCTTTTTATTTTGGTATCATTTTGATTTTCAATCAATTTGCAAAAGTTGTTAAATAGGTTCAGGGTTTCATCTTTGGTCTTTAGAAACCTAACCCAAGTGAACCTAGAGTAGTCATCAATTATCACTAAGCAGTACCGGTTTCCACTTAGTGACTTGGCTCCATGTGAATCAAATAGGTCAAGGTGTAGGAGCTCAAGTGTGGTTTGGGTTTGATCAGATTGGATCAATTTGTGACTAGACTTGGTTTGTTTGCCTTGATTACAGGATTCACATATTAGGTTTTCATTACTCTTAATTTTAGGAACACCCTTTACTAAGCCAAGTTGGGTAATTTTTGAGATAGTTCTTAGATTGGTATGACCTAATCTCCTATGCCAGAGTTTTGATTGTTCTAACTGTGTTAACATGCATTTGGGTATAAGGGGAAGATTTATAGTATATACATTGTTTTTCCTAGTGCCCTTAAGCATGATTTCTGAGTCTTGTGCGTTTCTAATTAGGCAGTTAGAATTGTTGAACGTAACTAAATAACCAGAGTCACATAATTGGCTTATGCTAAGTAAGTTAAAATTAAAGTTTTCTACTAATAGAACCTTTTTAATAATGAAATTGGATTTAAGTTCAATATTACCTGACCCAATTACCTTGAGTGTGGCATTGTTACCAAATGCTACTGAGCCCAGGTTTTTGAACTTGAGTTTGGTGAACTTCAATTTGTCCCCAGTCATATGTCTGGAGCACCCGCTATCTAACATCCATTGGTCCAAATCTTTATGTTCCTACACATAAAGAATTTTTGATGATTTGGATCCAATTTAAGTTAGAGATAGCTTAAATTGAGTTTTACTTCCTAGTCTGTCTCACCCCAGTCTAGGATTTTCAATCACGTTAACCTTAAGGTTTTTGTGAGACAGGTTTGAAGGTAAAAATTAATTTTGAAAGAAATTTTCATTTATTTTGAAAAGATATTTACTTTTGAAAAACAACAGAAAGTTTTAAAAACAGATTAAGTGTTTTTCAAAAAGATAATAATTTTGAGAAGTAGAGGTTTTGAAAAACAGATTAGAATCTATAATTATTTGAAATTTGAGTTAGATTCGAATTTGACAAAAGTTAACTTGAATTTGAGTTTCAGAAATTGGCTTCCAGGTCTTGGCGAGGCACTAGGCCTTCTTTGGCCGAAGCCTTATGGGATCATCCACCCTTTCCTTGACAAAGCCTTTTAATGAAATTTCATTTTCAAATTAAATTAGGTCATTTTCTGGTCTAACTAGCTTGGATCTTGGATCGGTAGCTTCGGCTAGTTCCGCCAAATTGGCTTCCCTAACGTACTATCATCTCACCTCCACCCAATACTATGTTTTCAATTTTCAAGTAATTTCGTCCTTAAATCTAAGTATTCCTTAAATCTAAGCATGGCAATTTGCAAGAAATTAAATAAACAAGCAATCAATTATTAAAAAAAATCATCTAATTATAAAAATTGTTTTGATTTTGGCTCCCCCTGGACTATAGCCTCTATATGGGTTAGGCAAGATGTGAATCTTGTCCTTGGGGATCCAAAATTGATTTGAACCAGTTGGTTTAGTCAGGCACAGTTTTGGCACCCATGCCTGAACCTTAGGTCTTGACTGGTTCAGTACAGCAAAGTAGGATCTTTGCCGAGATTTGGTTCTATAACCAAGTCCGGATCGGTTTAGAACAGACTTCTGTTTTCCCAGAATCATGTCAAGATTCTTGGAACCAGAAGTGAATCGTTCTAAAGCTGTTCTTAAGTCCTTAATTTGAGTTTTCAGGGAGGAATTCTCTGACTCAAGTTTTTCAACTTGATCAGGGGTTCCTTCCTGAATTTTCTCAGTTAAGGAATTAGAATCAGCTCCCTCTTTCAGGAGTTTTACTTCCTGTCGGAGGGACTCGATTCGGAGTTTGGCTTTCGCCAAATCTCGGGATAGATAGGAAATAAGAGAATTTAATTGCGATTTTGAAAAACCCGTTACCTTTATTTCGCCGTCGTCGGAGAAAGTCAGTTTGCCGTCGTCCCGGTCCGAGTCTGAGTCAGTCTCGATTTGATCCGAAGCGGTCAGGGCTAGAAGATTGGACTGAGGTGCTTCTTCTTCTTCTTCTGAGGAAGACTCATCCCAGGTTGCTTGGAGTGCCTTCTTCTTTCTGGTCTTTCTGGACTCCTTTAGACTTGGACATTCAGTCTTGTAGTGGCCCTTCTTCTTGCATTCGTAGCAGGTTACGTTGGGCTTTTGTTTGTCAGTTGCCGGTTCATCTTGTCCGTCCTTTCTCCGGCTTGTTCTCCGTGTGTTAGTCTGGTTCTTCAACTTTTTGTAGTAGCTTCGAGCTAGCCGGACCAGTTCTGATTGATCTTCTTCTTGATCTTCTGAATCTGAGGTAGATTCAGGTTCAACTTGAATTTTCTTCTTGGTCATTTTCCCTGTTTTCCCTGCAAAAAAGGCTATACTTTTCTCGACCAAATTGGAGTTAGTCTGTTCATGCAGCTCAAGTTCAGAAAATAACTCATCTAACTTAATTTTTGAGAGATCCCTAGAGACCTTGTATGCATCTACCATAGATGCCCACAAGGTGGTCCTAGGGAATGCGTTTAGGGCGTACCTTATCAGATCACGGTTTTGAACCTGGTGACCTATTGCGTGAAGACCATTCATTACCTCTTGAATTCTTGCGTGGAGCTGGGCTGCTGTCTCGTTATCTGCCATTTTGATGGTGAAGAGCTTGTTCAGTAGCAGGTCCCTTTTGCTGATCCTCGTGTCTGAGGTTCCTTCGTGGAGCTCGATTAGTTTAGCCCATAACTCCTTTGCACTGTTGAAGGGGCCTACTCGGTTCAGCTCCTCTTTCGTTAATCCGCATTGGAGAGTCTGAGTTGCTTTGGCGTCAGCTTCAATTTTGCGTTTGAGAGTGTTGTCCCACTCCCAGTAGCTTTGTGGAATTCCTTCTGTATTTCGCGGGATTCCAGACCGGACTGGATAATGATCCACATGTCCACCTGAGTTTTCAGGTGGACCTCCATGCGACTTTTCCAGTAGGAAAAGTCTTCTCCACTAAAGAGTGGAGGTCTAGCGGTGCTGTATCCCTCTTGCATAGACATTTACACTAAAAAGAAATTTAGAAAAGAAATGTCCCAAGACTTGGTCTTGGATTAGTAGTGCGAGATAAAAAATTGATTAGAATAAAAAATAAAAAAAAATCCAAAAAAAAATATTCCAAACTGGTGGTTGCACCAAGTTTGAAAACCCCGCTCTGATACCACTTGTTGGATCGAGAAATGCGAGAGAGGGGGGGTGAATGTCGCAATTCGTTCGGATTAAAAAAAGAGCGGGTGCGCAGCGGAAATAAAAGCGAACACAACAACGCAAACACAGCAGGTTTACTTGGTTCGGAGCCTGGGTCGACTCCTACTCCAAGGCCCACGGTCGTTGACCGTTTTCTGCGGGCAATTCTATAAGTTCGCAAAGTTTACAAATAGATTTTACAATAAGGCAGAATAGTAAACTTTAAATACAACTCTTGTTACCGACGTCCGATGAAGATTGAAGTTCTGGAGCAGCGGGACGTCGTCGGCTTGAGTTGGCAGCTTTCTGGAGTGTGTCGTGGAAGCAGAAAAGCGTAGAATTGTCGAAGGAAATCGTTGTACTTTGAAGAGGGTCGAGGCCCTCTTTATATAGGGCAGGGGGCGCCCGACATGCTCGGGGCGCCCTCCACGTGGCTCTTGATCCGGCGAGCCCTCGGTCGTGACTGATCGCTTCGACTTCGGGATCACCTTTGACTGGGGCGCCCGATGCGCGTGGGGCGCCCGGATTGACCGGTCAAAGCTTTATCACCGAGGCTTCGCGAGGGTGAGCTGCAGCCGCCTTCAGTGGCGTGGCACAGTGGGCGCCCGAGACACGCGGGGCGCCCGATCTGCGCGGTGCCCGATTTGCGCGGCGCCCGTGACAAGAGGGGCGCCCGACATGCGCGGGGCGCCCCCCAACGCGGTGCTGTCGGAGGTTTACTTCTCTGCTGACTTTGGGTTGACTCTGGGGCGCCCGACACATCCGGGGCGCCCTGCTCAGCTGCGGCCTCACTCCTTTGAGGCCCTCTGAGCTGCAGAAACACAGTCCTTCGGTCATGCATCCAGGGTTAGTCCAAAATAGCAAATACTAAGTTGATTTTTCACAGCCTTAGCTGTCTTGGTTCTGACTTTGGGTCTCCAAAATGGAGCCCTAGGTCGAACCGACGCCTAATGTTCCCTCGAGGGGAACGCGTCCTCACCTACTCCTCTCGGGAGAGTTTTACCTGGTGCCAACCGGATCCTCCAGTTGGACTTTTGCCCAGCAGTCCTTCGCCAGGTCTTGAGTTACCAAGCTGCCCTTCGCTTGGTGCCTAGCAGCCCTTCGCTAGGTCTTTTCTTCTGGCAGTCCTTCGCCAGTGCCTAGCATTCCTTCGCTAGGGCTTTGTCCATTCTGGCAGTCCTTCGCCAGTGCCTAGCATTCCTTTGCTAGGGCTTTTCCATCTGGCAGTCCTTCGCCAGTGCCTAGCATTCCTTCGCTAGGGCTTTTCTTGTACACTCAAGGAGCATTGTTAGACAACAAATAACCCTTAACTTTTGAACCTTTTTGCCAATATCAAAACACAGGTTTGACTTGGGTGCATACTGCACCAACAATCTCTTCTTATTCTGTGGCCCTTGCCCTTGGTGAAGGCATACTCGCGCTTGAATGGCTAGCCTCCATATTCTGAGTTGGTGTTCTGTCACTTCAAGTGAAAGGTCAATATGTTGTAGCCACAAGAAGACGACTTCTACCTCTGCGACCATAGGAGAGACCGGGACCATAAAGGGGAGCCTAGACAAAGGAGCAATCTCCTCTGTGTGGTTTAATAATTGTACCTTTGTGATATGGGCTCTCTGGAAATAATTAACCATCATGTTTGCCTCTAATGCCTGATGGCGTTCTTTTATATCTTGTCACCTAGATGCGAGCTTCCTACCCCCTCTGTATCCCGACAAACCATCCTTAAGTTCACGGTCATAGGTAATAGGGATATCTCGGCCCCTGGTTGGGCCTTCGCAACCTCATGACCAGTCCTACTTACCTTGAGCCTCAGTAGCACAATGATGTGGTAGGGTTTTGACAGCTCCTGGTCGAGTATCCGCAGCACCACGACCATGCCTATTCACCTCTGGTATTCGCAACACCGCGAGGTAGTAGGGTTTAAGCAGCTCCTGATTGGGCATCCGCAGCACCACAACCAGGTTTATCCACCTCAGGCATTCGCAGCACCACGAGGTAGTAGGGCTTAAGAAGCTCCTGGTCGGGCATCCGCAGTACCACGACCATGCCTACTCACCTCGGGCCTCTACAGTACCACGAGTTAGTAGGGTTTAAGCAGCTCTTGGTCAGGCATCCGCAGCACCATGACTAGACCTACTAACCTTGGGCATCCGGAGCACCGCGAGATAATAGGGTTTAAGCAGCTCCTGGTTGGGCATCCGCAGCACCACGACCAGGCCTACTCACCTCGGGCATCCGCAGCACCGTGAGGTAGTAGGATTTAAGCAGCTCCTGGTCAGACATCCACAGCACCACAACCAGGCCTACTCACCTCGGGCATGATGGATCGTTTTCGGTGTGCTAGAGGGGGATGAATAGCACTTTGTCGTTCGTTTCTCTACAAAATCATTAGCGTAACGGAAACAATAATATGCAAAGTAAAATAAACAATGCTAACAACCTGATTTACTTGGTATCCACCCCGGACGGGTGACTAATCCAAGAATCCGTCGGTGGATCAACCCCCGGATAACCTCCGACTAGATCTGTCGCTCCTTGTGGGTGGAGAAACCTCGCCACAACACTTCGGACGCTCTCTGATCACAATAGACTACTAACTCACTTTACCCAAGCGAGTTTCGTCAAGAATCTCAGCCCAAACCGAGTTCTCTTTAAATAGAACTCGGGCTGAAAACCCTCGCTGGCAGTCGACTGCTCCCAGGGCAGTCGACTGCCCCCACTCAGAATTCGACCGTTAACACTCCAACGTTCAAATTCTGCCAGCTCACCAGCTGCTACCAGTCGACTGCTCCCAGGGCAGTCGACTGGTCCCTTACTAGTCCTAGGTTTACACTCCCCGAGTACAATTCACTTCGCACTCAACCCCTAGGACTTCCCGAGTACAATCACACAGCACTCGTACCCTCACGACTCGACTGACTCCTCCTCCGCAGCCTCGATTGTTGCCTTCGTGCCCTCTTCATCTTCGGCTCGCATCCCTCGGATGCACGCAAGCCTCCAGCTTGCCTCCATGCCACCCTTCACCGTACTGAGGTCGTCCAGTCAAGTCCACATGTGTAACCTGTATATCCTGCACACTCAACATACACATATAAGAACATAAGGGTAAACCTAACTTAAACTCTTTGCCCAAACATCAAAATACTTGGTCACTCCGGACCACATATTGCCTCAACAATCTCCCCCTTTTTTATGTTTGGCAATACGTTTAAGTTAGGGAAAGCAAGATAGTAGTCAATAGCAAAAATGAATGCATATGCAATGCAAAACTGGATCCTATCCCAAGGCATCCCACACCTAACCCTCCAAGTTAGGATTTTTTTTTTACACCTAACCCTCCAAGTTAGGAGTTTTACCTAAAACGGGCTTTTTAAAGCTTCTCCCAAGCTCCCCCTACATTGGACTTACAAAGGCTTTTTAAGAACCTCTCCAAGTTCCCCTTACGTCAAGAATGGAGCAAACATGTTCCCCCTTAAGCTCAGCTCCCCCTAAACCTAGGGTTTCTAGCAAAAGTATGTTTGGTTTTCCAACTTAAACCCAAACTTCTCCCCCTTTGTCATACATCAACAAGACCCTAATAATATTCCAATTATCGGTTCTTTCAATCCCTAATGGTCCTAAATATAGTGTATTAATCCCCCATACACTTGTTTTACACCATTCGACACCAAACCAGCTGCTGATACACACATCAGCCCTGGTCAGTCGACTGCCCTCAGGGCAGTCGACTGATACTATGAATATCAGACTTTTCTGGCCAAATTCAGAAATGCGCCAGAAATTTCACAATTCTCCAAAAATTCTCAACTCTCGTGGAGAACTTTGTGGTACCCATACTTACTTGGGAAAAATACATTTCCCTATGTATTTATCACGGTTCCCAAGTTTCTATAAAATTCAAGGCAAACAAGGAGGCAACCTCCCCCTTAACCTATGTCTTCTCCCAATTTCCATTTTCCAAGGTCAAGTTCTACCCAACTTGACACCCTAACACAAAGTTAGGTTCTTCCCAACCTAACAACCAAGTTCTTCTCCCTTGGCCACTATTAAAGGATTGCCCCCAAGCAACCTTATCCCTAGTGCCAATAAGAACTCAACAAAACCTTAAACAATCCTAAGAGTTTGCAAGCACACTTGCTAGGATATACCCTATCCTAGAAAAATATGATTTCATGAAAATGTTAAGTGTGTTTGACTTTTGGTACAATTCCTAATTACCTCAAAAGATTGACATTTCGTATCAATTTACAAATGTATCTCTAATTCCATGTGTTTGTCAAAGCTAACCATCATAATTTGACACATGAAATTATCCTCAATTCATTCCTTTATCTATATCCTGTATCTCTAATTCCATGTGTTTGTCAAAGCTAACCATCATAATTCGACACATGAAATTGTCCTCAATTCAATCCTAAGAGTTTGCAAGCACACTTGCTAGGATATACCCTATCCTAGAAAAATATGATTTCATGAAAATGTTAAGTGTGTTTGACTTTTGGTACAATTCCTAATTACCTTAAAAGATTGACATTTCGTATCAATTTGCAAATGTATCTCTAATTCCATGTGTTTGTCAAAGCTAACCATCATAATTCGACACATAAAATTGTCCTCAATTCATTCCTTTATCTATATCCTTAATATGATGAAAGTTTCTCCCTTTTTATTTCTAAATCCTAGATACACATGAGAAACTTATCAACCTTCCTTGAATTTTCTATATGACCTCATTTCATATAATCACCATTAACCCATGAGGCGCACCTTAACTCAAGGAATATAATCAAGTATCTTAATTTTAAGACCATCTCCTATTATCCAAAGCCTTTTCTTCCTAACCCTACTGGCTCAGTCGACTGCCCCTGGGGCAGTCGACTGCGAAAACTTACAAAAAGTTTCTAGGCTTGAGACCAGTTGACTGCCACTGGGGTAGTCGACTGGTACCTGATTTTCAAGTTTTTCAGTCCAATTTCAGAAATACCTAGATAATTCCATAAATCTCCAAAAATTATGAAATTTCGTGGGGAGATTTGTGGGGCCAATGTCTACTTGGGAAAAATTCATTTCCAAACAGATGTACTCCGGATCCCAAGATTGGCACGAAATCTAACTCTACCTAAATTGTATCATGTTAACTCCACCAAAAGTTCTAATTTAGGCTTCTCCTTGATGTATCTTCTTATTTCTAACCATAATACATTCTTATCATTGAATTATATGGTATTATCCCATTAAACCTTAATTTTATCAAATATCACCCTACTTTCACCTTTTTCTCCTTAAATCGTCTTTTGAATGTGCCAAAATCTAGGGTTAAGACTTACCCAAGTCTTCCAATCCCTTTTTAACACATTTCACCTAATTTCTTAGGAGAAAAACTCTTGAGATCCATCTACCATGGACCCCAAAGACTCCTAGAGCTCCCCCTTGAGCTCTTGGTCTTAGCCACTTCCCTAGGTGACTCAATCCATACTAGGTCACACCGGTGTGCCACAAGTGACTCTTGGCCTATAAAACTGACCTTCTTAACCTTGGACACCTTGTCCTTGGTTAAGTTACTCTTTTTATTTTCCTTGGAGGTCTTAGACCGGTATCCCAAACCCGATCTATCATAGTTGGGTTTTAAACTACCCAACACCATGTCTAAGCCCTTAGATCCAACCGTGAATCTTTCTAGGGTCTTTTCTAATGTATCAAGTCTTGCCCTCAAGGCTTGATTTTCCCTTTCTAGAGTTCTAACCTTAGAACCCATATGTCCACCTTGGACATTCCCAGGACTACCCATTTTCCTAGGCACATTCCTTCCCTTTTTGGGATTAGTGTCATGATCCTTAGGTCTAGAGGTCTTGGTTCTATTATTATGCATGTTTTTCCTAGGGTTGTGATCTACCTTGTTATCCCTAGTCCTATCATTATATCTAAATCTAAAATTGTGCACCATTAAGTATTTTTCATTAAACCTAGCATGCATGGATGAATGATTAACATGATTTATAATATGTAATGAGGAACTTAAACTTGAATTACATTTTAATCTACGGTTAGGAATTACCTCCCTTACCCTTGAAGTTCCCCCTTGATGTGATCTTTGCTTCCTCCTTTCTTTTTTCTCCCATCTCCTCAAGTGTCCCATTTTCTTGAGCTCTTTCTTCCTTGGACACTTGGTGTGGTAGTGCCCTAGCTCACCACACGTGAAGCATCGAATCCTCCTCTTCTTCTCTTGGGACTCTCCATTCCTGCACTTTATGTTAGATTTAAAAGGACTTGAAATGAGTGTAGATTTTACCTCTTTTTTATCTTTCGGGCACTTGTCCTTGTAGTGCCCCTTTTCGTTGCAACCAAAGCATGTGATGTGCTCTTTCGATTTAGCTTTGGTGGAGGTAGAGGCTTCTTCTTGTTCTTCTATGATTGAGGGTCTCTCCTCCCCCTCAATCCTTAAGGTGGTGACCTCCTCTTCTTCTCCAGATGAGGTGGATGACCTCTCACTTTCTAGTGCTCCTTCATTTGATGAAGTTGACACTTCTTCCTCCACTTGGTCTGTTTGAATTATTGACCTTGCTTCTTTGGGCTCCTCTACTACTTGGGCTTGTGTAGGACTCTTATGAATTTCTTTCAATTTGCTCCATAATTCAGATGCATTTGGTACGCTCCTACATCATTTAAAATGTTGTCAGGCAAAAGATTTACTAAGATACTAATTACCTTTTCATTTGCTTTCGCTGGATCTTATTGTTCTTGACTCCAATACCTAGGCCTAAGCCTCTTCCCGTGCTTATCCTTTGGAATCTCATATGGCTCTTCAAGCGCGATTCAAAGGACCCACTCCATTCCGAACCAAGTCTCGATTCTCGCCCTCCAAAAGTTGAAGTCTTTATGATCGTAGGGCGGTGGAATGTAGATGTCGTCCCCAAATTTGTCGTCCATCTTTTTCTCCTCTCGCATGTGCTCCCTCGGCGGTTAGTCCGATCAAGAGCGGTCCTTCGCTCTGATACCAACTGATGGATCATTTTTGGAGTGCTAGAGGGGGTGAATAGTACTTTATCGTTCGTTTCTCTACAAAGTCGTTAGCGCAGCGGAAACAATAATATGCAAAGTAAAATAAACAATGCTGACAACCTGATTTACTTGGTATCCACCCCGGATGGGTGACTAATCCAAGAATCCGTCGGTGGATCAACCCCCGGATAACCTCCGGCTAGATCTGTCACTCCTTGTGAGTGGAGAAACCTCGCCACAACACTTCGGACGCTCTCTGATCACAATAGACTACTAACTCACTTTACCCAAGCGAGTTTCGTCAAGAATCTCAGCCCAAACCGAGTTCTCTTTAAATAGAACTCGGGCTGAAAACCTTCGCTGGCAGTCGACTGCTCCCAGGACAGTCGACTGCCCCCACTCAGAATTCGACTGTTAACACTCCAACGTTCGAATTCTGCCAGCTCACCAGCTGCTACTAGTCGACTGCTCCCAGGGCAGTCGACTGGTCCCTTACTAGTCCTAGGTTTACACTCCCCGTGTACAATTCACTTCACACTCGACCCCTAGGACTTCCCGAGTACAATCACACAGCACTCGCACCCTCACGACTCGACTGACTCCTCCTCTGCAGCCTCGACTGTTGCCTTCGCGCCCTCTTCATCTTCGGCTCCAGTCCCTCGGATGCACGCAAGCCTCCAGCTTGCCTCCATGCCATCCTTCATGCATGCCTCGAAGTCCGCGCCCATCATCTCATCGTCCCTGCTCTTCCAAGGTCCCTCGGATGCGCACACAAGCCTCCAGCTTGCCTCCATGCCACCCTTCAACGTACTAAGGTCGTCCAGTCAAGTCCACATGTGTAACCTGTACATCCTGCACACTCAACATACACATATAAGAACACAAGAGTAAACCTAACTTAAACCCTTTGCCCAAACATCAAAACACTTGGTCACTCCGGACCACAGATTGCCTCAACAGGGCATCCGTAGCACCACGAGGTAGAAGGGTTTAAGTAGCTCCTGGTCGGGCATCCGCAGTACCACGACCAGGCCTACTCACCTCGGGCATCCGTAACACTGCGAGGTAGTAGGCTTTATGCAGTTCCTGGTCGGGCATCCGCAGCACCATGACCAAGCTTACTCACCTCGGGCATCCGCAGCACCCCGAGGTAATAGGGTTTTAGCAGCTCCTGGTCGGGCATCCGCAGCACCATGACCAGGCCTACACACCTCGGGCATCCGCAGCACCGCAAGGTAGTCGGGTTTAAGCAACTCCTGGTCGGACATCCGCACCACCACGACTAGGCCTACTCACCTCGGGCATCCGCAGCACCGCGATGTAATAGGGTTTTACCAGCTCCTGGTCGGGCATCCGCAGCACCACGACCAGGCCTACTCACCTCAGGCATCCGCAGCACCGTGAGGTAGTGGGGTTTAAGCAGCTCCTGGTCGGGCATCCGTAGCACCACGACCAAGCCTACTCACCTCGAGCATCCGCAGCACCACGAGGTAGTAGGGTTTAATAAGGCAAGTACCTGGGGTCCTTTAAGAGACATCTCGTTTGCTTCTTTGATTACTGAAACTGCAAGTGCCCACAAGAATACAAATACATTTGGACATCTCAAAATATCACCGAGTACGATAGGGTCGGAGATGATTGACATGTCATGGTCTCTCCAGCCTCTTGCCCTTGTCATCCTCTAGATAGTAACTACCTCCGGTGAGCTTTCTGGCAGTGATATAGTGTCTGCCCCACTGCGGCTTCAACTTCCCGGGGTCGCCGACTGGCTTGATCCTCTTCTAGACCTTGTCTCTGACTTCAAAGCTACGGGCAATCACGCGGCGATTGTATGCTTGTTGCATACGCTGCCTGTAGGCTAGTTACCAAGCAGATGCTTTATCTCGTACCTCTGCCACCATGTCCAAGTCGATCAGCCGCTCTTGATCATTGTCTTCCTTATTATAATGCTGCCGCTGGACGGACTCCTGGCCTACCTCCACCGGGATCACGGCCTCAGCTTCATACACCAGCTGAAATGGACTCTCACCGGTTCCTTCTCTTGGAGTGGTACGACAGGACCATAGAATATTGGGGAGCTCTTCAACCTAGCTACCTCCGACGTGATTCATCTTAATCTTGAGCCCTCTAATAATCTCCCGATTAACGACCTCGGCTTGGCCATTGCATTGGGGGTATGCGACCAAAGTGAAAGCTTGTCGAATCCCTAGCCCTTCGCACCATTCTTTGAGTTTGCACCCTGCAAACTGTCGGTCATTATCCGACACCAATTTGTGAGGGATGTCGTACCTGCAGACAATGTCTTTCCATAGGATCTTCATTACTGCGACCTCTATGATGTGTGCCAGAGGCTCAGCTTCTACCCATTTGGAAAAATAATCCACCAGAAC
Source organism: Boesenbergia rotunda (assembly GCA_024364735.1). Classification (NCBI taxonomy): domain Eukaryota; kingdom Viridiplantae; phylum Streptophyta; class Magnoliopsida; order Zingiberales; family Zingiberaceae; genus Boesenbergia; species Boesenbergia rotunda. The sequence continues at coordinate 1,548,465 of JAGFNQ010002659.1, forward strand.
TACCAAAAACTTCTTTTGTTGGGGTCCGATTGGAAATGGGCCCATAATGTTCATTCCCCATTGATCGAATGAGCAAGACACTGTGAAAACTCACAGTGGCTCAGTCGGTCAGTGAGTTATATGTTGATGTCTCTGGCAGGCTTCGCATCCAGCCACGAACTTGAGGGCGTCAATCTGTAGGGTTGGCCAAAAGTACTCGGCCAGGATAATCTTCTTAGACAGAGACCTTCCCCCTATGTGGCTTCCACAAATGCCTTCGTGCACTTCTCGCATGACATAGTCGGCTTCCTCTGGCCTGACACACTTGAGGAGGGGTCGGGTGAAAGCTCTCCTATATAGTTGATTTCCGACCAGTGTAAATTTGGAAGCTCGGCGACGGAATAGCTAGATTCCCTGATTGTCAGTTGGCGTATTTCCACTGCGTAGGAACTCCACATATGGATTTCTCCAATCAGTTGAAGTATCACCCTCAGCTTCTTCTTCAATCTGAGAGACAGTCACTTCAGTGGTACTGGGCTCGTCCAGCTACCATGTAGAAATGGAGCCAACCAGCTTGGCTAGTTCGCCCGCCTTGACATTATCCACTCGGAAAACCTTCTGCAGAATAACCTCTGTGAAAGAGGATTTCAGCTACTCGTAAATGGCTACATACCTCTGTAAGCGCTCGCACTTTATTTCAAAGTTTCCCTTTATTTGCTGGGCAAAAAGCTGAGATTCTGAATGCAAGATGACATGAGCAGCTCCCACATGCTTGGCTGCTTACAACCCTACAAGGATCGCCTCATATTTAGCTTCATTGTTGGTGGCTCGGAAATAGAGTCGAATAGATAAATGCAACGTATCTCCCCAGGGGGAACCCATTAACACTCTAACTCTGCCATGCTTGCTGTTTGACAACTCATCAACATAGATCTTCGAGACTCCCTCAGCTTCGGGCTCTGGAACAGCTTCGAGCATGAAATCCGAAAGGGCTTGTGCCTTGATGGCAGTACAGGGTTGGTACTCAATACCGTATTCACTTAGCTCAGCTATCCACTTAATCAGTCGACCCGAGGCTTCCGGATTGGTGAGAACTCATCCTAGCAGGCTATTGGTGAGGACCACGATTAGGTGTGCTAAGAAATATGTCTGAGCCATTAAGACCAAAGCGTAGGCCAACTTCTCCATTATGGTGTAACGTGTCTTTGCATCGTTCAAGAGGTGCCCGAAGAAGTAAATCGGGTACTACACAGTGCCTTCATCTCAGATAAACG